>JADRCD010238803.1:0-21354 GCA_019843815.1 Montemys delectorum
AGAAACCCTGTCTCAAAACAACAACAACAACAACAACAACAACAACAACAACAAAACAGAAACAAAGAAAACATATATGTATGTATATATACATATATAAAAAAATAAAAATCTGTGTTCCAGCAAATTATAAAATCTAAAAAAATGGATACTTTTTTCTCAATAGGTACCAATTACCAAAGTTAAATCAAGGTTATATAAGCAATTTAAATAGACCTATAACCCCTAAGGAAATGAAAGCAGTCTGTACAAGTCTCCCAACTAACAAGCTTAGGGCCAGATGGTTTTAGCACCAGGTTTCCAAAGATGAGTTAATGTCAATAAACTTTATATTATTCTATAATAATGACAGAAGGAACATTGGTCGTTTTATTTTATGAGACTACAAGTACCCAGATACCAAACAACAAACATACCCAACAAATAAAGAGAATTAGAGACCAATTGATTTTATAAACCTAGGTGCAAAAGTACTTAATGAAATACTTGCAAGTATAATCTAAGAATATATCAAAAAAGATCATCCATCCTGATCAAGTAGACTTCATCCCAAAGATATAGAGATGGTTTAATATATTATATATTATATATCAATAAATGTAGTCCAACATGTAAACAAACTGAAAGGAAAAAATCTACATGATCATCTCATTAGATGCAGAAAAGGCCTTTGGCAGTAGCTAATATCCCTTTATGATAAAAGTCTTGGAGAGATCAGGGATACCAAGGATATACCTCAATGTAATTAAGGCAGTCTACAACAAGCATATAGCCAACATCAACTTAAATGGAGAGAAACTCAAAATTACTCCACTAAAATCAGGAACAAGACAAAGTTGTCTACTTTCTCCATATCTATTTAATATAGTACTTGAAGTCTTAGCTAGAGCAGTAAGACAACTGAAGGAAAAAGTCAAGTTATCATTATTTGCAGATGACATAATAGTATACATAAATGACCCTGAAAATTTCTCCAGAGGACTTCTACAACTGACAAACACTGAGCAAAGTAGCTGGATATAAAATTAACTCACAAAAATCAGAAGGCCACCTATATACAAATGGCAAATAGACTAAGAAAAAAGTAGGCGAGTAACACCTTTTACAGTAGCCTCAAATAATATAAAATGTCTTGGGGGTAATTCCAACCAAGTAAGTAAAAGACTTGTATCATAAAAACTTCAAGTCATTAAAGAAGACATCAGAAAATGGAACGGTCTCTCACAGATCATGGGTTAGTAGGATTAGTATAGTAAAAACAGCCATTCTACCAAAAGCAATCTACATATTAAATGTAATCTCCATCAAAATTCCAACAAAATTCTTCACAGACTTTGAAAGGACAATTCTTAATTGAATATGAAAAATCAAAGAACCCAGGATATCTAAAACAGTACCAAATAAGTGAACTGCTGGATTGTGACCCTCCTCCTGCTAAGAGCTGGTTCTTTCAGACCTTGCCTTGCCACAAATAGCCACGCCTCTCTCCAAGTTCCTGTTACACTGGAAGTCCCACCTGAAGAGACAAAAGATAAAGATGCTGATTGGGCCATGAGTTGCTGACAGACTGGGGGATTTTTTTCTCTACCTACCTGCTTGTAACAAAGAGAATTCAATAATAACGGAGGACTGAAAGCACACCATACCTCAGTCTCATTTTTTAACCCCTTCCTGCATTCTGGTTCTCTTAATTTTTCATAGGCTCTAACCACCATGCCAGAAGATCCGTTTGTGTGTGGCTGCAGGCAGCCACAGGTGGTGCCCACGATGATGGGGCTAGAAATGAGGAGGACACTAGAGACCATTGCTACCTCAGTGAAGCTTCACAAGGGACAGAGAGGATAATGGCAAGTTTGTCAACGCAGGTAAGTTGGGATTACACTGGGCCAGTGATAATCTCATCTTAGGGTTCGGTAGCTACAGTCAGGACTGGAAACAGTCAGGCAGTGGTCCGTAGCAAAGAGCTACATTCAGGCAGGCAGGGTAGGGCATAAATAAATAATGAAAGTATATAAAAATAGCAAAATATAAAAACAAAACAAAATATATGTATAGAAAGATCAAAAAGAGAAAGAAAATGGATTTCAGAGCTATCCCAGAGACACAGAGAAACCGAGAGGCGTCTCACTTTCTCTATGGCTTATTAAAGAGAAATTCCTAGTCTTCAACTCTGTGTTATGTATCTTTGTGTCTGTCCGTGTCTTGATGAGTGATTGCAGTTCTGTGTCCTGTGTTAGTGGTGTTTAAAAACTTATAATTCAAAAACACGTGGTCCAGACTAGAAAACATGGCATCTAGGGGCCTGCGAACACTAAGCTCCCTCGCAGTACAAGTGCCAAGCCCCTAAGCTGGAGCCCTGCGAGAGGGGTGATAGCATTGGGGGGGGGGGGGTGCGCACCTACAGCGAGGGTCTGCAGGCTCGGGAAGCGAGGATGTGCCCCGGATGGAGCTTGTAGGGTGCTCTGGCTTATAGCAGACAGAGGCCAGAGGCTTCCTGCCAGTGGAGTCCACAGCACAGTGGCGGATGCGGCTGGCAGTGGCCAGTGAAGCCTGCATGGGGGCAGAGTGCAGATGCAAATCTCACAGGGACTCTGTAACGTCAGCCCAGGCCAATAACGCCAGCTGCCAGGTGGAGGGGCACTGCTGCATGGCTGGTGGTGGTGGTAACGCCCGCCAGTAGGATTTGCTGAAGGAAGCAGAGGCAGGAGTGGGCCAGCTGGCGGTCCCCGTGGGCGGCTGCCCAGGGCAGATGCTTACAGCTGCTCAAGAGAGGCCCTGGCTCTGCCCCAGGCCTGCCCAGAGGAAAGAATGGAGCGGTGGCCAGTTGGCAACAGTGAGGTCCTGCACTGAGGCGGCTGCCGCACCATTTTGTGTTTCGCCACCACAAGCAGGCGCATGCTTGCGGCCTGCCTGTACCATGGTGCCGTGCAATCTAAAGTTTTGCAACTGCTTAGTGCCATCTAGTGGCCCCTGAGTAAGTTACAGGCTAATATTAATTTTCACAGCCGCTTAACACGGGTTTAATTTCAAGCCAATTACCAGGCATAGACATAATGTTCTTGATGGCTTAATATTACAAAAGAAATCTAAAGGTACAATTAAAATTAACAGAGTTCCATTGGCTAAAGTTTATTAAATTATAATGGATCTAAAGTAATTTGATTTTAAAATTTATAAAAAGTTAACGAGGCCATAAGACTTAGAAAATTCATTATAACATTGCAATCCAGCCTGGTTATTTCATGTAAATCTATAGTAATTTTAAAGATTTTGCTTAAAATTTTACCTGTATAATTTTTTGTCTCTGCTTCAGTGCAAGAGGCTAAGACTTTAAATTTTTCAGTGTACGTTGATTAGTTACTCTAGAAAAAAGTTTCAGAGGTAATATCTTTTTCAATATTTAAGGCTCAGTTATATCAAAAAATTATTTCAAGTTAAAAGAAATGAGTTACTTATTTCAAATTGATTTTGAGTAAGATCTCATCTGAAGTTCACCACAAGACTTAAGCCTTTGTTAGATATTGTCTGGTAAAAGACAAAAGCTTTTTACAGAAGGTGAACAAAGCTTCTGTAAACAATTGGCATCTATTATAATCAAATTTGTGGGGTTATATACGCCCCCAACAACTCTGTGACAAAAAGAGAACGTTAATATAAATTCATCTCTTCTCATATTCAAAGTAAAGTTTAATACCTTACTATAAAGTTGTGGTGATATAATAAAATCATAAATATATTTTAGAAAACATCTATTTCTTGCTTCAAACAACAATTAAATTGGCTATTATAAACTATTAATTGATATTTGGCCAATTACATGGAAAAGATTTTTAGACAAAAATTGATATTTATCCAAAATAGACAAATTGTTAAAATTTGTTTATATATCTCCAAAAGCATATCTTGCTTTTTACTTGTTTTAAAAACCATATTTCACTTTTTGCTTGTTTTAAAAAGCATACCTCGCTTTTTGCTTGTTTTAAAAGGCATACCTTGCTTTTTGCTTGTTTTAAAAATATTTTTTGCAGTCTGATGCTAAAGGTCAGTCTATTACTGATCGTCATTGGCATCCACACATTTCCAGTTCTTATGCCATGATAAAATGGTGAGATCCACTTACTAACATGTGGTATGATCCTAACCCCACTTTAATATGGGGAAGAGGCTCTGTTTGTGTTGGAACACAATTGCTGCCTAAAACATTGATTTGTCAAGTGGATACAGATCCAGAATCTTTTTAATAAATGTGTTTTCTACTAAAATAATGGCTAAAAATTCTTATTAGCTAACAAGTTCACTTGGCTGAAATAGCCTCCATCTTTTTCTAAGAGTTAACAGTGGCTTCCCTCTACACCTAGAGGCCAAGCCTTGGGCCAGAGTGTTGCTAATTTGCAACTAAAGTGCCTGAGATATCCTCAAGATGTTAAGCTTGTTGCTTTTAAACTTTTGAGTTTTTATCTCAAGCAAGTTCACTACAGAAATGCGGGCCCTACTCCACGCTGGACTCAAGAGAGGCTCTATGTGGCAGTTATTCATCGTGATGAAGAAAAGGCGATATAGGCATGTCGTGGCTTTGGTCTGTATGGGAAAGAGGTGTGTCATGAAGGCCTGCAGCCAATGACATATTCCTGGGTCTATGGCTCTCACCAACCTAAGACAGAGTCATGTGCCAAGAGGTTGTGTTTATTGATAATAGACACCAAAAGGCCCGATTTGTACAAATAAAAACAAACTAGCTGCACATGATATCCAAGATGGTAAGGGAGAGTCTGGTAGATCTATACCTAAGTCAGGCGGGGTAGCTAAGCCACTGAAGAATTTCAAGGCAGGGCTATGGTGCATAAATATGCCCCAGTCCAGCTAATTTTTAATAAATAAATAAGGAGAAACTGTGACCCTCCTCCAGCTAAAACCTGATTCTTTCAGACCTTACCTTGCCACAAATAGCCACGCCTCTCTCCAAGTTCCTATTATGCCCGAAGTTCCACCTGAAGAGACTGAAGATAAAGATACTGATTGGGCCATGAGTTGATGATGGACTGGGGGAGGGTTTTTTTTTCTCTACCTACCTGCTTGTAACAAAGAGAGTTCAATAATGATGGAAGACTGAAAGCACACCATGCCTTGGTCTCATTTTTTAACCCCTTCCTGCATTCTGGTTCCCTTAATTTTTTCACAGGCTCTAACCACCATACCAGAAGACCTGTTCGTGTGTGGCTGCAGGCAGCCACACTGGAAGGATCCCCATTTCCAATTTCAAGATATATTACAAAGCTATAGCAACAAAAACCACATGGTATTGACATAGAAACAGATGTATCAACCAATGGAATAAAATTGAGAACTCTGACATAAATCAACACACCCCCTAACTTCAGCAAATGGAGCAAACCAATGTCTCCATGTAGAAGAATGCAGATAGATCCCTACTTATCACCCTGAGTAAAACTCAACTCCAAATCAAAGACTTCAACACAAAACTAGGCACACTGAACCTGATAGAAGTAAAGAATAGCCTTGAACACATTGGCACTGGAGAAGACATTCTCAAGAGAACACTGTTAATGCAGGCTCTAAAGTCGTCAATGGATGATTGGGACTTCTTGAAACTAAAAGCTTTGTATGAAGAAGAAACTGTCATTTAGACAAAGTGGTAGCCTACAGAATGGGATTGGTTTTTACCAACTCAACATCTGATAGAGGATTAATATCCAACATTTATAAAGAACTCCTGAAGGGTGGCATCAAAGAAACCAAATAGTCCAATTAAAAATTAGGCTTATATCTAGGGGGTTGCAACCCCATAGGAAGAACAAAAATATCAACTAATCAGACCCCCCAGAGCTCCCATGGACTAAATCACCAACCAAAGAGCAGACATGGAGTGACCCATGGCTCCAGCTGCATGTGTAGCAGAGGATGATCTTGTCAGGCATCAATGGGAGGAGAGGTCTTTGGTCCTGTGAAGGCTTGATGCCCCACTGTAGGGGAATGTCAGGGCAGGGAGGCGGGAGTGGTGGGTAGGTGGGGGAACACCCACATAGAAGCAGGGTAAGGGGGAATGGAATAGGGAAATTGGGGGGGGTGGGGAAAGGGGATAACATTTGAAATATAAGAAAATATCCAATAAAAAAAAAGAAAAACAACAACAACAAAAATGAGAATTCTCAATTCAGAAACCTCAAATGTCTGAGAAATACTTAAAGAAATGTTCAACATCCTTAGCCATCAGGGAAATGTAAATAAAAAAAAAAAACCACTTTGGGATTCTATGTTATACTTGTTAGAATGGTTAAGATCAATAACACAAGTGACAGCCCATGCTTTGAAGGATATTGAGTAGGGGAACACTCCTCCATTGCTGGTGGGAGTGCAAACTTGTATAGCCACTATGGAAATCAGTATAGCAATTCCTTAGAAAGATGGGAATTGACCTACCTCAAGATCCAGCTATATCACTCTTAGGCATATACCCAAAAGACATAAATAAATAAATCATGGAATTTGTAAGCAATTGGATGGAACTAGAAAAAATCTTTTGATAACATACAAAGTACTTTCCCATATCAAAGATACTAGAATATATGGATGAAGGTTCGATGTAGTCATCAGCTCCACTTTTCCACATTCAGTGAATTGTATTGGTGCTGTTCTCTGGAATGGGCCTTCACATCAGTTTCCAGAGAACAACCTATTGTCTTGGCAACAGCCTGGGTTGTTTGTAGATTTCAATCGATCCCTTTGGCCAACAACTCAATTGGATGTAGCCCAGTCCTGACACTGTAAGTGAAGTAACTTAGACCTAGAAAGATAAATAAAGTACATATTCACTTACATGTTCATACTAGTTGTTAAATAAATGATAATCAAGCTACAATTTGTAGGCCCTGAAGGGTTAAATACAGAAGAAGAGAAACATAGATCTCTCTTCAAGGGGTAAAATAGAGTAGGTTTCATAGGTGGACAGGGGGTGGGCATGGGGACAAGAATGGGAGTTTTAGGTGGAGAGGGGAAATGAAGATGGGTTTGAGAGACAGCTAGGAGGGTGTGGCATGTAAATCTAGTGCAGTAGAAACTTCCTAAAATACATGAAGGCAACCTTAATGAAGTCTCCAAATATTGAGGGACACAGAGTCCCATTTTGCTATTCTCTTGCAAATGAAGCTTATAGTACACTGACTAGGGTTCATCCAATTTACTTATTGGCCAAGGAGGTCCCACTGAAATCCCTAGACAAGCCAGGGTGTTGACAAGTCAATAGATTGTTCTCTGCAAACTTAAATCAAGACCCACTGCTTAGGACAGCACCGACGCAACTCATGAACTGCTTCTGTCATAGTCACAAGAAAGGAAACTAAGATGTTTAGAAAAGAGTAAGAACTATACCCTATTTCAGTTCTAAATACTGTTTCCCTAAATCTATACTTACTCTTTTAAAAAAACATTTTATTTATATTTATTTATTTATTTATTTATTTACTTATTATTTTGAGTTGGGGTTTCTCTCCCTCCTCTCTCTAAAAAAACATGTTTATTGATTAAACTTATTAGATAAATTAATTTGACTTTCTTTAATTAGAAGCTTCCTTTTAAATTAATTATTTTATTTATTTATATTCCAGATATTGCCCTTCCATCCCATTTGCCTCTGAAAGAGTGCTCTCCCCCCACATCCCTTTTTCCTGGGATCTCAAGTCTCTACAGTATTAGGCATATCCTCTCCCACTGAGGCCAGACAAGGCAGTCCTCTGCTATATATGTACTGTTGTGGGGGATGACTCAGACCAGCCCATGTATGCTCCGGGTTGGTGGCTCAGTCTCTAGGTGCTCCCAGAGTTCTGCGTTAGTTGAGACTGCTGGTCTTCCTATGGGGTAGCCATCCTTTAGCTCATTTAATCCTAATCCCTCCATAGGGGTCCTAAATTGGCATCTCTTGATGTAGCCCTGTTTGTACTAGAACTTACTTTGTAGACCAATCTGGCTTTGACTTCACAGAGAGATCTGCCTGCCTCTGTCTCCCAAGTGCTGGGAATAAAGGTGTGAGCCACTACCTCTGGCTTATGCTCACTTTTATAAGAACAAATACTAAGTGCATGTACATTAGCCAAGAGGAATATTGGTCCTTGAGTCTTCTTTCCTCATAGTTGCTGAGGGAATGTTCTCTTTGATTGATTTTGCAGTATATTGTTTGCTTAAGAGGTCTAAGGAACCCTGTAGTTCCATAAACAACTACTGTCAACCAGAATACATTCTGAGATCGCTAGATGAACTTTCTCTACATTTCTTCCACATCCCTAACAGGTAGGCTAAATACTTCCTTATGTGATTTCATTAACTTTAAGTTCTTAGCCACATGATTTTTATAAATCACTTGGTTAATAAATACTAGGTAATGAATAATAGATTTCATTCTTTCTCTTATGTACAGAATGGTAGATGGAACTCTGTTTAAATGCTCTTATTAAAAAGCCACCTTACGCTCACTGTTGTCATAGTGAGACTTGAACTTGAGGTTCCATATCCTGGCTATGTCTCTGGCTGATTTTGAGGTGGAAAGATAATTTAAATTCTCCATGTTTCAGTTTGTCTCACATATATAAATGAGTAGTTTTGTTTTTATTCAACTATATCTATGAAAACATCAACTATCTTCCCCTTTCTTGTTATCTTCCTCCCTATCTCTTCCATGTCTTTTGAAGAATTGTAAGTCAAAACTGTATGTATTTAGGACTGAGAGTGTCATGCAGTGGCAGAACATTGATCTGGCACCCATGAGCCCCTGAGTTTAATCCTGAGCATGTCCATAGATGGAATATATATTTTACATAGGTGTATGATATGATATTTTGAATTTTATGCACAGTTAACTGAATGCTAACTTTCAAATAATTCATATACCCATCATTTCACCAAGTGTCTAGTATTTCTTCTCTCTCTCTTTCCCTTTCTCTCTCTCTCTCTCTCTCTCTCTCTCTCTCTCTCTCTCTCTCTCTCTCTTTCTCTCTCTCTCTCTCTCTTTCTCTCTCTCTGTCTCTCTCTCTCTCTCTGTGTAGAACACTTAGCTGTTAGAAGTGATTCATATTTATAATTTTCAGGACATTGAGGCAAGAGTATGGCTGTGGTGTGAGGCACTATCTCAAAAACAACAAAAAAGGAAAGTAATGAAGAAAGGAAGGAAGGAAAGAAGGAGGAAGGAAGGAAGGAAGGAAGGAAGGAAGAAGCATTGTTTAATGAAAATGTGAAGAGTTCTTGGTCTAGGTGCTGTCCATTGAGCTCTGCATCTTTCCCATTCTTCCTCATTGAGCCTTTGGACCCTCAACCTTCATCTCTCTACTTGCCTCCCTCTCAGCCCCATAGTAATTACTACCTTATTATCTGTTTCCACGAATTCAATGCATTGAGATTCTACACACAAAGTGAGTCTGTACAATAGAGTCATCTCTGTTTCTGGCACATTTTTACCTCATTTAACACCTTTTTTTTCTGTATTTAGACTCTCCAGGTCTTTGTGACCTTTTCTAAACCTTGTAGCGTATTTTGTAATTTTTTTCTCTTGGGAAAGGGACCACAGGGCCACTTTATGTTACCTAATAAGAGTACTAACTTCATGCCCAAGAGGGGAGAAAATATACACAGAGGAGTAGCTATAATACTATGTTGCAACCAACAGCCAGGAGCAGTGGCTGGTACTTCTGAAGTTGGTGAGTCTCAGGAGTGCCAGGGAATCTACATGAAGGAGACACTGTGGAATGAGGGGGAGTCTAGGAGGTTGGTATGGAAAGGAGGTAGAATTCTTTCAATATGAATTAGAATATAGGTGCAGACCCTGCCAAGGCACTTAGATCCTGGTGCAAGGTACACTGACCTAAGTTATTTCTTTCAAACTTAAGTGAGTTTTCTGTAGTTGGTGGACCCAATCAGCACTATCATGAGAGGACATATTGAGAGGTATCATCTGCCCTGTGGAATGTGACCTCATCCAACTCAGGTGCTGAATTTTCTGACCCTTTAATCTTAATCTTACATGTACTCATTTCCAGACAGTTAATTACTGTTTGTTTGTCCATACACCATCCACTGTATGAAATTCTGAAAGGGTTGAAATAACACCTATAGTTCATCACTTCCCTTTCCAAATATACTTTGATTCTCTATAGTATCTAGGTACACCTTCAGATTGACCTCTAGGGAAACAAAAACAGTAGTACACACACATACACATGCACACACACAAAACTATCAAAGCCCAAGTTTTCAATGACAGTAAATCACAGAAGCACGTTTATAATAAAAGAATTTAATTTATGTTCTAACTACATTGCAACAAATATCAGAAATAGCTGTGGTGAGAGACAAAGATCCTCACTTCATAATAAGATCACTGGAGACTAAGAGTAATAAAGGTAAAGAAGTTCATTTTACAAGTTTGTCAAGTTGTGCATTAGCCTTGGAGGGCATGAGTATGAGAACAATATAAACCTAGACACATGACCCTGCTTCCCTTTCTTCATTAATGGATAATCAGGAGTGTTCAATTTTACACTCCAAACAGGTCACATTTTTCTTTTGTCATAACAAAAACCCTGTGTGGTTTCAGTTCTATATTTCACTCCTATTTATTTCAAAGTCTATTAGGCATGCACTCTCATCATGTCTGCTCATTGTTGGGCAAGGTTGGCTGTCACTAATTTTGGTTTGGGGTGGGAGGATGTAATAAGACCAGCACAGAATTCAGGTGGGTTTGATTAGGAGGTCTTAGCAGAGGTTCAGTGTTTGCTGTTCAAACTAGATTGAGGTCCTCAGTAGAACTGAGCAATCATGTTAAATTTCTTACTCTTATTACTGTAATTATATGGAATATGGAAACAGCATAATATTTGTTATTAATTAACTTAATTACAAAATCATGCACTCACAGTCTTTGTCTCAATTGTCACATGACATTTACAGGGGTACCATTTATCTACTAGGCATTCATGCATTTAACATTTTTATTTTAACAATTTCTTTATATTTGAGAAAATAAGGAATAGTTCCAAAAATTTAATCCATCAAACTTAAACTGTAGAAACCAGGAGAAATGAAAAAAAGAAAGAAACATTTTAGAACAGTCTTCTTGTACATGCACACCCTGCATGTTGCCAATTTTAACTGTGCAGGGATATGAGGTCTCCAGGCTTAGACAATTCTCCTTACCCCCTGTGTAGAGTACCAGTTAAAGGATATATGTGAACTTTACATTTTAAGAGGGTGAAATTTTATCTTTTTCATGTGAAAAATTCCCAATCAAGACAGCCCTAGGTTACAAGCTTTCCTTGAAATGATGCTATTTTGAATATGAAAGCTCGGTCTAGGTTCTAAAAGTCAACAGGACAGGTATTTTAGAAATTAACAGGACAGGTGTTCTAGAAACCATCAGGACAGATGTTGTAGCAATCAACAGGTGAGCTTGCCTTGTAAGCACACGAGTTCGTTTAACAAGAACATTTAAATCTTTACTTACCTGTGATGAGTTTTCCAGTTGCCCAGCAGAGGAGAAGGTGATAGACCAGTGCTGGCCAGGCTGCCAAGAGGGCACTTCTGAGATCTGACAGGACTTTTGGGATTGTTTATACATTTTTATAAAAGGGTATATAATATAAAAGACATTCTTTCATTCCATGTAAATCTTCAATGAATTGGACACAGCTCAAAAATATTGTATGAGGGGAGAATTAGATGCACTTGCAAGGTGCTAAATTCTGATGCAGGTCTCTTCAGCATGGGCCCAGAAACAGTACATATTGACACAGGAGTCGGTGCACAGCCTAGTTCCTGAGTCATCTTGAAAAAAGAAATAAATAGAACCCTAACAGATGAGACTTTAGAATGTGGATCCCAAATTCTGGGATGATTGGTTCCTATGTATAAGGAAGTACTGGCAAGTTTGCTTACTAGGTAAAGGGCTTCTTATGTAGGCTTAGCTATGTAACACTTATTGATGAGTTTCTACTGTTTCTTTGGTAGATGTCAACCTAAGTTTTGGTTATGTTTCTAAAACATGCTTAGTTTTAAACCTCCACAGTTCTCTCTGAAGGAGTTATAGTTTATGGAATACTGGAGAACTTCTATCCCTACTAGGAAAGCTTTACTGTGGGAGTGAGGAGAAGGAAGAAAAGAGAGGGTATTTGGATGGACATGGTCAAATAACCATATTCCTCCACTTGAATGAAAATGTCCGAGCTGAGTCTGGTGGTGCACACCCTTAATCCCAGTACCTGGGAGGCAGGGGCAGTTGGATCTCAGAGTCTGAGGTCAGCATGGTCTACAGAGGAAGTTACATGATAGTCAGGGCTACACAGAGAAAGCTTGTCTAAAACACACACACACACACACACACGCATAAACAAACAAAAAGCAAAAAACCTCAAAGAACATTGTCTGCCCTATGACAAGCAACAGACCCTTCCTTGTAAAGAGTCAAACAAAAGTGCCATTTTCTGAAGAACAAATGATCTGGAAAAATCACCCTCCAAAGCAAATCAAAGCAGTAAGACATTTTCTACTAATTTTCGAAGATATCTACAAACACACCCAATACTCAGAGGAAAAGCCATTTCTCTTTTAAATTTATTTTTTAATATATTTTAAATTATTATATAACTATATCATTTTCCCTTCTCCCTGCCTCCAATCCCTCCCATACATCCTCCTCTCTCAAATTTATGGTGTGTGTGTATGTGTGTGTGTGTGTGTGTGTGTGTGTGTATGTGTGTGTGTAAACTCTAAAAAATGTTTTGTTTCCCTGCCACTGCATTATATGCTAATACTTTATTTAATTTTTCCAATACAGAAAGCACATTTCCATTTGAAAACTTTAATTTTCTCCTCATTTTCTGGCACTGTATAGTTACAATGACTCTTTGGAAACAATGCAGATACTTTGCAAATTTCCCAGTATCTTGTGTTTTATGGGATTTCTGTGTGTGCAAATGTGTGTGTGTGTGTGTGTGTGTGTGTGTGTGTGTGTATTTCTATGTCTTTCTTGTGCTTTTCAATTGGCTTTTTCCTCTTTGTTCTCTTTTGCTTTTTTGTTGTTGCTGCTGTTTGTTTTATATTGAAAGGCTGTGGACTTGGGTGGGTAGGAATGTGGGGGAGGATCTTGAAGGAGCTGGGGGATAGAAAACCTTGATCAAAATATAGTATGTGAAAATCTATTTTTAATTTTAAAAAGACAAAAAAATTCTCTGTCTAAAACAAGCTAATTTTCTTGTCATTAAAACGCCTTATTTCTCCATTCCCATTTCTTAGGAAAGTTTAATTCTTTCTGCCATAAACACTGACACAGAGAGTCTACTTAGTGGTTGAGTTGACCCAGAAGAGTTGCTCTCTATTTCTTTAGTTTTTCCCACATTACCTTGATAAATGACATTGATCAGTAGGAGTGACCAGAATATTGAATCCTTTTCTTTTTTAAAAATATTTTAAAAAATGCATGCACATGTGTATGTGTGGTGGATGTGTGTGCACTGATGTGCTGCCCAGGCCTGTACTTGTGGAAGTCAAGGATGATTTTGGATGCCTTTCACTAATAGCCATAGTCCAAGCCCTTCAGAAAGAGTCTTTTCAAAGAAAGGAATGAATTAATGAATGTGAAGTATTCAGTACAGTGCTCTTTGATAAGTTAATGATGATAATGATGGTGATTTTAAAACTTCACTGGGACAGGTTCAAGCAGGATGAAAACTTGAGCTCTACTTTATCTAGAACACATCTTTTCTGTGTTACTTCACTGACTTCATTATGTGAGTTTTGGATTTCCGGCTTGATTGGAATTTCTTCCATGGCATTATTCAACAGTTCTGAAACTTCTATCTCTGACTTCCTCCTCATCTGCTTCCCCAACTACCAGACCTGGCAGCATTGGCTGTCCCTACCCCTCAGCCTCCTCTTCCTCCTGGCCATGGGGGCCAATGCCACCCTTCTCATCACCATCAGGATGGAGGCCTCTCTGCATGAGCCCATGTACTACTTGCTCAGCCTTCTATCCCTGCTGGACATTGTGCTCTGCCTCACTGTCATACCTAAGGTCCTGGCCATCTTCTGGCTTGACAATAAATCTATCAGCTTTTCTGCCTGTTTCCTCCAGATGTTTGTCATGAACAGTTTCCTGACGATGGAGTCCTGCACCTTCATGGTCATGGCCTATGACCGCTATGTGGCCATCTGTAAGCCTCTGCAGTACCCGACTGTCATCACTGACCAGTTTGTGGTTAGGGCCGCCATCTTCATTATAAGCCGGAATGCCCTTTTTTCTCTCCCTGTTCCCATCCTTTCTGCCAGACTAAGATACTGTGCTCAGAACATCATCAAGAACTGCATCTGCACCAACTTGTCAGTGTCCAAGCTTTCCTGTGATGACATTACCTTCAATAAACTATATCAGCTTGTAGCAGGTTGGACCTTGCTTGGCTCTGACCTCATTCTCATTGTACTCTCCTACTCTTTTATCTTCCGTGTTGTGCTCAGGATCAAAGCAGAGGGAGCTGTGGCCAAAGCCCTGAGCACATGTGGTTCCCATTTCATCCTCATCCTCTTCTTCAGCACAGTCCTGCTGGTGCTGGTCATCACTAACCTGGCCAGGGAGAGGATTCCCCCAGATGTCCCCATACTGCTCAATATCCTGCATCACCTCATCCCCCCAGCTCTGAACCCCATTGTTTATGGGGTCAGAACCAGAGAGATCAAGCATGGAATCCAGAACTTGCTGAGGAGGTTGTAAGAAGTACCCAGGTTTTAAGAGTACCTTTAGAACTCATAATAAAGAATGGGAACATAGGAAATCATTTTTATATTGAAAAGAAATTAAAAATTTGAATACTAAATGATTTTGACTCTGATTTTTACAAACATCTTAGGTAACATAAGAAAATTGACTTTCAAATCCTTTTCTTTCCTGTTGTTGAAAAGGAAAAATTGCTATGAAGAAGATGAATACAAACTTCATGACAGGCAGGAAAAGACCTGCAGGTCATGTAAAGGACCCAGAGTACTTGTCCTTTCCTGTATGACTCAATGTGACAGAGCCCTGCCTGGGTTTTATGCCATGAAGGAATAGTTTGGGAAAAACACTGGGAAAAACATCTCAGTGGTCTGAGATGTATGGTTCTTGAAGTGGAGCTCTTTAGCGTGAGCACCTCAACTCTTTCACTTTTGGCAAATGTGCCTTTCAGTGGCTTCCTAGTTCAATCTCTCTCCCCACCTTTTATTCCTCCCTCCCTCTCTCTGTCTCATCTCTTCTATTCCACCCTCCCATAGCCCGGGATAATCTCACTATATTCTATATTTGATTGGGAGAGACTTTGCATTTTTTTAAAAAAATATTGTTTATTTTATATGTCTAATTATTTTCCTTGTCAGGCTTCCTGATGTCCATGGAAGCCAGAAGAGAGCTTTGGATCTTGAATGCAGAATTATAGATGGTTGTTAGGTTCCATGTAGGTGCTGGGATCTAAGCAAAAGCAGAAAGCACTACTAAGCTATCTCTCCAACCTCAGATTTAGAACTTTTCATCCAATTTTTGACACCAACTGTTTCCATTCATAACTCATCCTAAGTAGAAACTAGATGGTTTGTCTATTTGTTTTACTATAGTGCTTGATAAAGTAGAAATACCCACAGTTACCAACCACAAAAACTCTAGGATTTGTTTTTCATAAGATGTCTTCCAGTATTTTGCAGTTTTTCCCCTAATCATGATACCAATGGAGATACCAAAATGGATGGATAAAAACCAATGATGTCTCAGCCCTACACAAAAATCTATAGGCACCTGAGGAAAGGGCGTGGGAGAGGTGTTCTTTTCCAGGGAAGAGCCCACCAATTGGCTGTCCAGCGCTAAACTGTAAGCTCTGAAAATGCACATACAACATTATACAGACTTGGCAGGCTATATTTAGGAATATATGCATATATTCACATAGTAACAATTAATGAAAAAATATGCTGTGAATTTGAAGAACTTGCAAAAGTCTATGAGGGTGTTTGGAAGGAAAAGAGGGACTGGAGAAATGTAATTATATTAGAATCTCAAAAAGAAAAAAAAAGAATAAGTTTGAGAGGAAGTAGGGGCAATATGGAAGGAGTCAGAGGGGTGAGGGAGTCTTGGGATTTATTGAAAGAACTGATAAAGCTAAGTCACTTAAGTAGATCTATCATGCTCATCCGAAGAACAAAGTGACTGAAGCTGCAACACAAGGGAATAAAGTTAGATTCAAGGAAGAAAATCCTTTCTGGATACAAATGTTTAGAGATGAGTCTTCCACACATCTGAGCTAGGCTGAGTCTAGCTGTCAGGAGGGATAAGAGTAAACACTGAGCACAGCTGCCTTGAGAGAGATGCTAACTCTGCCCCTCAGTGACTGGTTTCAAAACTGTCAACTTGAAATCACAATGCTGGCTGTGTAAGTAGCGCTGAAGGCTATGTCATCTGTCACCTGGACACTCATCCCCAGCAGCCTCATGGCACAGCACTCAGTGGTTATTCCTGGGTAGTCTGCATCCCATGTCTTCTCCCCTCATTACATGTCAGTGCTAAGGCTTCAGGATCCCCTCCTTCCTCTTTCCTATGTGACTTATCATTGTGTGGTTATTAACTGGTTAATGTGTTTCATTTCATCCCAAGTTTATCTCTAGTGCAAAAATATCTCTGAGAAGCACAAATTCGTTTCTCTGTTTGCATCCCGAAGTCCAAACACTCAACACTCAAAGCTGATGGCTTACGCAGCCTTCATATACATCCTACATTGTTTGTCCATATTATATCAATATTTGCGTGAATAAATCCTTATCTATGTATCCAAATTAAAAACTGTCTTTACTATTTTTTTAATAACTGATGCCTTTTATCTTTTCAACTCTCCCCATTGACTTTACCTTTAACATCTCACAGTCGTAATTTTTGTCAGCCCCCAATATTACTGCCTGAGTACATACTCCATGTTTCTTTCATCTGAAATTTTCTATTATACTTGTATTTTTGTTATGTCTCATCTTAATCACCTCAAAGACACAGGATCTGCCTAAAATTCCACTATCACCATGTCATTCTTGTATAAAAAACACTTTGGTGATCATAATGCATGGAATAAATCATAGACTGGTATGGCAGATTTTGAGAATTGTCTTCACTGCATGGTATCCTAGGAATTGTGTGTTTCCAGTTACACATGTTTTGGTGTTACCATGGCAACACTGTTCTAATTATATGATCATGTTGGGAAACTGACTATCTAAGGTTGTAATCTACCTTGTCTGGATGGCTCCTTTGAACTCTGTGCAAAATGTAGGACTCCTTTGTTTTAGTGGGGCTTCCTCTTCCCTGTCTGACCTCATCTGGGGAGCCACACCCCTAGTCTTCTACCTGAGAAATGTTATATAGTCCTTGGCAAACCAGAAGTTCCACTTCCTCTTTCTCAATAAGAACCTGCCCAGCAAGTACTCTCCATGAAAATGAGGCATTCCCAGCACTTTAAACTCTGGCCAATGATTTTACACTTACCCATAGAACTCCTTTCCACTTTCTAAGGTTCATATATAGCCTTTCTTCACTCTAAATAACATGTATGCACACTAGGTATTTTATTGAAGATTCTTGGAGATGTGTCACTGAGTATTCTCTAAAAGAGTTGTATCACCAAAATCCTTGGAGAAGGTTTTCCTCGGTAAGATGAGGATCCTGCAGGCCCACGTACTCTTCCAGCCTGTTGTACCATAGCACCTGCCCATCCTGAGGGAGGAAACCTAGGTTGCAGAACCACATTGCAGTTGGCTCCCAACTCCAATGCCATACAGATAAAGGAGGGAGGAGAGGGGAGCACAGACTTACTTTAAAATGGGACTTTTGTGCTCCTGTCTCCTTCATCCTTTATCTGAATTGATCTGTCTCATCAACTGAAATCCAGATTCCAGTCCCCTCTCCTCCACAAAGACTCACAGCAGTATTCCAACCCTGAAAATATTGTCCATATTTTACAATCTTCCTTTATTTATCTATACCATTCCGATTTATCATCATTGTAAAATTCTTTCAGTGTCTTATAGTCTTAGAATTAGATCTCATTAAACTCAGTAATCACTACCCTCTCTATTGACCCTTCACAACAAATAGATTTATTAAAAAAATTAAACTCTGTCTATTTAATATTATAGTATAAGACTTTAGCTGGCTACTTAAAATTTCTAATCCTTAATTTCTTATCTAACAGTAAAGTAAATAATGTTTTCTATGCAAGTTATTATAAATATTTAGCAAGTAGTACATTCAAAATCTGGATTCATGTCATTCTATAAATTATGAATTCCATTATTAACATTATTAATAAAGGTGGTTAAGAATAAAATCTCAAATACCTTTCATTTTTCTTTGTAGTAAAGACTCCCTTGTGTTTTAAATTCTTTATATGTCTGTCTCTTGCTGTTATATTATAGTAATTCATTGCTATTCCCTCTATGTATGTTAATGGCAGGCATAGAAAAGCCATCACATGGCTTAGTCTGGTCCATGTGATTCACTCTTCAAGAGTTACAACAAGAATTTGGTACATGTTCGTGATTTTCTGTATTGAGACAGGTGCACTCTGAGATAGTATTGATCTCAGCAGGGGCTCAGACACAAATACATAAAGACTCAGGCATAGCAGAGTTCTTTGAGATTGCACATCAATAGATCATTCTGAGTGACTTTTCCATAAATCAGTAATGACTATAATAGTGCCTTCAGATTTTGTATAATAATAACTACAAATACCAACTGCTTATAAGAACACATCTCCTAGATTTTGCTTTTGTTCTCTCTAATCTTAAAGGAACAATGATAGTTATGTTGAAAGCTCCATGCTGTCTACCCAAGTACAATTCACTCATCAGCACTTAGAACTCTACACAAATCAAAGTTTATTCTCTCTATTAGCTATCCTCTTCTGATCCAAGCCTGCTTCTTCATTTTTTCAGCAGAAAAGCAAAATTACCACTATGTATTTGGGAAGTGTGTTCATAGATTTTATAGGAGCAATGTAAGGGGGGGGGCTGAAGGGTAATGATGCTCTTCTTCAGCATCAGCCACCTCTGTGCTCTGTAGCTTGTGTGCACAGAGTAAAAGCCTGGAGCCTTCTGTATTACTAAATGGTCTTCAGTGAACCTTACAAAAGCCAGAAAAGCATTTGTCTCCAGAAATCTGAAGAGTGAAATGCATTTAACTCTCTGACCAGGAAGTGGAAGGCAGAAAGGACTGGGCTGTAATTTTCTCACAGCCATCAGATCCAGCCCAAGCCATCTGTCTTTTGTCAAGTGGTTCGTGGGTTCTGTAGGGCAGTCTGACACGTCACCTTTCCTTCTCAATTATAATCCTTTCATCATTGTGACACTGCACTGATTACCTTGTACTGTAACACCACTCAGTTCCTGAAGAGTGGGGATGATGTCTTACTTAGGGGAGAGTTCTCAGAGCTTGATGCAGCATACCTGGAATCTGATTAATCCTGCCTATGACTGGGTAAAAAAACATATACTCTACTGTTTAAATTATATAATAAGTAAATAAGAACAAAAAAAGTCTCAAAGGATCTGAAATTGTGGGAACTTGATGAAGTAGAGGCTGGACTTCAGGACAAAGACATCATAATAAACAGAAGAGTGTCTACTGAGGGGTGATCTCTGAGCCTTGATGTTCCTCACCAAACATGACACTCTGGGTGCTTCATGGGTGAGGGGGCATTGCTAAATCTCAGCTGTAAGAGTTAAGTTAGAGTTCTAGATGTGTACAGAAAAGAATAGATTTGGTAGTCAATAGAAGTCACTTCTTCAACTACCTAGAGTAGGTAGGAAGGCTCCTGTCTGGGTTGTGACCTGAATCTCCTTAATGTCCACAACAGTGGCATGGATTCCATGAAAGTTCAGGAAAGGGAAGGATAAGAACACAGCCAGAGCCAATAAGTGGGAGAGGGTGGGGTGGCAGGCATGGGGAGGGGGGAGGCAAAAGGAGTTTGTTCTTGTTGTTTTTGTTTGTTTGTTTGTTTTTTGGAGGGGAACCTGGGAAAGGGAAAATTTACATGTAAATAAAGAAAATATCTAATTAAAAAAAATAAAAAAATAAAAAAAAAGAATTAACCTCCTAATTATATGTTCTTTTAACATATATCTAACTTCAGATGATTACCCAAAGTGTAAAAAGTGATACAAATAAATACTGGTTTTAGAGTAAATATTTACCAATACTCTATAACAGTATCACACACACACACACACACACACACACACACACAAAAGGTTTACAAAAAGCTGAAATTGAGTCTTAAATACTTTAGTACATCAGGAGATTAACACAATAAGGAAAAAACATGGATTTTTTTCCCTGTCCAATTACATTAAAATACTACTGCAGCAGGAGGCCAGTGATTGGACACAGAAAAGGGAGGCAGAGTGAAGAGTTGCAGGGACAGAGAGCAACTCAGAAGAGTGGGAGGTGGATGAACAGGAAGAGAAAAAAAAAAAAAAAAGAACACAGCCAGAGGTGCAGGAATAGTGAGTCTGTGATAACGCTTTGATATAAGAGGAAGACACAAAGCACTCAGAGGCATGGCTCCAGCTAATACATCTCAGAGAACCTAATATGACAAGCTGGGCACTGTTTTCCTTGTGTTTGGGCTGTCCTCAAGGATGTGCGCTTTGAATTTGAAGCTTTGGGTCAATTATGAGGAAGATACATTTAGCAGCAAGTAGAATATTTGGAAAGGGAGGATCTTGCCAGAGTTGGGAAGGTTCTACTAACCCTTCCCCCAACCCCAGACCCAGAGCTACCAGGCACCATTCCAGCCTCCACAGTGGCACACTGCTATAGCTTTGGAATGATGGTGGGGAGAGTTTGTGCTCACAAGGGCTGCATAGCAATTTCTTAATGTTGAAGAGAAAATTAAACACATCACTCATGGTCTGTGAAGGTAATGCTTCTGAAATTGTCAATACTATTAGTACCATCCTCCTGGGCTAGTGTGCAGCGAGGATGAGAAAGTGAGAACATGCACAAAGACCTGGTAGCATCTCGGGCTGACCTTGACATACAATGAGGTCATTAGGTGTAATGTGAACAAAGGGCTTATAGCAGTATGCCTTCCATGATCTCTGTGTCCATGTGCTTAACTCTTCTTGACAGTACCCAGGCCAGATCAGAAAAGAAAAAACATTCTGACTCAGGGGGAAAATATCTAAAACCACGAAGAGATGCTGGACTGGAGAGAAAGCTCAGTTAGTTAAATGTCTACAGTGCAGGCACTGTAGGGCAGAGACAGTAGATGAGCCATCTCTCTGGCCAGCCTGAGT
>JADRCD010238805.1:6417-20804 GCA_019843815.1 Montemys delectorum
AGAGAGAGAGAGAGAGAGAGAGAGAGAGAGAGAGAGAGAGAGAGAATAAGTAGAGGCTGAAAACTGTCTTTCGAGGAAAGACTATAGCTTGGAAGCATTTTGAAGGTAGAAGGGAAAGGCTACTACTGTTCTTCCCCTCAGGACTGGCTCACAGTTAAACATCGAAATAAGGGCAACATTGTGTTCAATACCGTTCTAGGTAGAATAATAGGAAAGAATTTAACAACAAATTGTATTTTCTACATAAATCAAAATCATACAGACTGATTACTTTGTTAAGGAAACAAACAGAATAAACTATATCATACTTGAATGTGCAACATACTAAATGCTCAGATTCCATTGGGAGATGTATTATTACGTGACATCAAAAAAGAGGGGGTATACAGCTAGAAACAGTGCAAAATTACTGTAAAAAGAGAATATGTAATCTTATACATACTACATGTTTATAAATTATGTATATATTATAAATGATATCAAGATACTTGTCTGTTTCATTAGTGGGCAAAATTCTACTTTGGTTTGGAAAGATTAGAATGGGTAAGAATTTGAAGGCTTTTATTAGTCCTTTATGTCTCTTCCTGATAAAGAAGGTGAGGATTAGTCCTACATATCTGTTCGAAGAAGCTTCAAGAATAGATTTACAATAACATGCAAAAAGGTTTGTGGGTGACAAAAGTTAGAAAGGCTAAATGAAACTTGTCTATTAATAAGACAAAAGGACACATGGATGTGTAAAAAATAGGAGATCATTTAAATAATCAATAGCATTTATTTTATAAAATGTAATTTAATTGAGTTAAGTTACTAAGATCTGGTGAAAATCTTATATGTCATCATAATTTTTAGCATAAAATATGTAAAAAAAAGATTGAACAACATGTCATTTTTTTTATAGGACAAACATACAGACATACAACAAAGCATACTGCTTTCCAAAAAGCAAATTACAGATTGATTAAAAACAGTGATATAAACAAAACAGGAAATGTGAACATTGGAGGTTTTAATTATATTACTCAAATTTGAGTATGTATTAGAGAATTATGCAATCTACTAAGGATTTGGAAGCTATATTTATTTTCCTTTACATTTTCCTACAGGATGGGTTTGTAAGTAAGATCATGGTTTCTGGAATGTTAGAAGGTATGCCTGGGATGCATAGTGTGACTGTGTTAGACAAATGAACACGGCTTATGCTATATCTACAGAATACATACAAAGAAAACTTGTAATGCAGTGTCCACCCATTGATGGGGTGAAATCAATTATGACAATGTAGACAAAGAATCATGTTGATTTTCATCTGAGAAATTTTCTCTAAAACTCTCTTCTTAAAATATTTCAGTATATAAATTAGGAATTATCAATGCTAAACAGAAAGGCTATTGCCTTGTATGTACTTATTATACTCCACAAAGGCATACAGATTAATCATTATGATGTTGTTCCCTTTAAAATATTTTTAATAGAAATGACTTGACAAATTGTATCTCCAAACTAGAAGCAATGATGGCTCTGTCGATAGTGAGCTCGTTTAAAGAGAAAGACATGGGGCATTACTCAGTAACCTTTTATGTCTCAGCCTCTAAAAACTGCAGTAATATTTGAATGAGTCCTCAACTATAGTGATTGGAAAGAATTTTTTTAAAATGCTGAATATTCCATGTATTTCTAAATCTTTTGTCAAAACAAAATAAGCAAACAAACTACACAGGTCAACAAAAATGAAGAATTAGAAAACACTGGATTGCCATTTAAGAGGTGGTCACCTGGGATATCAATTGATGTGTGGATGAAAACCATAAAGGAACCTTACAGTAGTGGGAAAGTCCTACTCTTCATTTTATCAATATTCACATTGTGGTTCTTTGGTTAGATATGATTGGCTATCATGTGCTAATCTGCTCTAAGTGTAGTGCCAAGTATGGCAGTGTTGGTAGGTAGTGTCACTTTTAAGAGACAAGGTCTACAATGAATATAGTCTGTCATTGGACGTGCTGCCTTTTGAAGAGATTAATATTTAACTGAAACCCTTTTAGTACAATTTCATACAATGTTCAGGGAGTAAGGCCTTTTGATTCTGTCTGGGTTCCTTTCATAGCATGTGTTCTCTTCTAATGACCTATCCCTGGGGTCATTTGCGGTCATGTCACATTAATCAGGTTGTCATGACCAGAGGACAAATGGAAGAGATTAGGCTATTTCTCATTACAAAACAGTAAGCAAAAGAAAATAGTCTTATATATCTGGGTTTGGAAGTATAGTAGTGTTTACATAGGTATATTACTATTGATTTTAAACAATATCTATCCTTGTATATATGTATGCTTGCATGTATCTATATATCTATCTATCTATCTATCTATCTATCTATCTATCCATGCATCCACCCATCTCTCTCTCTCTCTCTCTCTCTCTCTCTCTCTCTCTCTCTCTCTGGTTCAAAAATTTGTGATTCAACAATTGTTAAAAATAATTTTTAAAGCCAAAAAGTAGAAGGAAATGAAATGCATGTGGCACTTTGTCAAATATGACATGAGCATTAGAATTCTGACATCACAATGGCCTGTTCCCATGCTTACTACAGAATCCTCAGATGTCAGTGCTTGGTCTACCAACTGCAGTTGCCAGTTTGGTTTTTAGTCCTAGCAAGTAAATTGACAATTTTATGTCCATTAATATGTTCTCTATTCCAGACTTCATGTAAAGGTATGTTTTTAATAACTAATTTGATTCTTATGATAATCTAAATGAATCAGGAAGTGTGTTGTGTTGATTCCTCCAGGTCACATGAACTAACTTTTAACTCAGCAGTGGGTTCATGAAATGTTTTCGTGTTAGCAATGTTCAGTACCAATCCCTTAAAGAAACGAAAGTTGTCCTGTAAGGACAGGTATGCTTTGAGCTTCCGAGAGAATGTTTTCTACATTTGTTTTCCCACTACAAACACAAAAATTCTGCTGTAAACTTGTCAGACTTCAACCTAAACTCTATGAACTCTGGTTTTTAGCAAATTGTTATTGTTTCAAATATATTTTTTCCAAGATATATTTTGTTCTTTAAAACATTTCTCAGCATTTTAACATTGATTTGGATTATGAAGGAATGAATTTCCAAACATGCTTATTTCCTTCTAATTGTCTTTATCCATGAAACTACATTGGTACTGTATTTTAAAGTATGTTTACATTATTGTTTGATGTGTGTGATAACAACCATTGATTGCTGGTTCTCTTTGACTCTTTGATTCTAAGAGATCTTAAAGCCTTCTAAGTAAAAGTTGTTGTCTTTGTACATATTCTCTGGTAGATGTAACATGTTTTGAGCATAGTGATATTCACTTAAGTAAATATATAATTTAAGTATCCAAATCTGATGAGTAGGGCACAGTAAAGAAACCACAAAAAGAGAAACCACTCAATGTTTACAGGTAAAAAAATATTATGGAGAGAAAAACGTTCAGAGGCATCTGGAAGTATTCAGAGCAGAGAGAAAAAGAAACAGGCCTGGTATGACCAAGACTGTCTGGTACAGAAAGGAGAATATAGGAGTAGAAAATTGGAGATGCCTGTGTCAGGAAGAGAAACTTTGCTTCCATAAAGAGGAGGGCATTCCACAACATAGATTTTATTCTGTGTTGCTTTAATTTACTGCACTGCAGTGGATTCACTTGTAGTCAGAATTAGACAGCAGACAATCTCCATGAAGAAGTTTATTGTTTGGTAGAGGTTTGCTATCTTAGTACTGTGTAATTAAACATAACAATGATAATACAGTTTCCAAAAGGCATAATTTATAACTATAACTCAAATCCAATCATTTTAAAGCCATAAGCATTATAATTTTGGAAACTTAAATAATTTTATAATCTCCTAGGTTCATTCTCAATCCTTTGTGTCTCTAGGTTTCACAACAAATATGTTATCACATACTCATAAGCATGTATCATCTACTGTAGTCCTCAATGCTGTCTGTCCTTCCTGTGCAGGAAGTATTCTAACTTTATGTCACTTAATCACATCTTTAAATCTTTAAAGTGTCTTGTGATCCTTGTCTCTGTTAGATATTAAGGGTCACAGTGTTAATGATATCTGAATTCTTTTTTGTTGACCTTTGATAGATTAAAAGAATTAGGTAGTGAGAATCTTTGGGGATGAATATACACAGTGTTTTGCAAAGTATTTCTTCAAAATGTAGATATCTAGCATCTACCCATCGATCTACCCATTTATCTTTCTATATCTCTCTATGTATTTCTATGTATCTCTATCTCTCTATCTCTATGTATGTATCTATGTATCTATGTATGTATCTATGTAGTATGTATGTATGTATATATGTATGTATGTATCTATCTATCTATCTATCTATCTATCTATCTATCTACTATCTATGTTTGTATTATCTACCTATGTTTCTATCATCTCTATGTATCTAATGTTTTAAAGCCAAAGGGTACAAGGAAATGAAATGCATGTGACAGTTTGTCAGTTAGGTCAAGGAACTTGTACTATTGAATCATAATGGTCTGTCAGCCTGACTACTACAGAATCCTCAGGCTTCAGTAGTTAGTCTACTAACTGCTGTAGGCAGTTTGGTATTCACAGCCCGAAACGAAAAGAAAATTTCCCATCCATTGAAAGTTCACCATTCCACATCTCACTGTAAAGGTATTTTTTAATAACAAATTTGATTCTCATGATTGACTAATAGTATCAGGAAGTGCTCTGTCTTGATTTGTTCAGATCATTGAAGTAACGTAATTCACCAGTGTCTTGAGAAGCTATTTATATTAGGAATATTCACTACCAATTCCCTACAGAAAGACAGTTATCATGTGAGGAGAAGCACACATTGGTATAAAAAGGAGAAAGGTTTCTGTAAGTCTTCAAAGAATATCTATCCAAATTATGAGTAAGGGTTATTTTATGCTCAACTCACTTATTTACACACCATGACTATGAAGATATATTTTGTAACTGCTCAGACTATAACCCCAAATATCATAACTCTGGTTTTTCACAAATTGTTATTGTTTACGGCAAAATTTAACATTATTAAGATTAGACAAAAATGACTTTCAAACCATGATCAGTTTCTTTCCATTTTGTTTATCAAGGAACTGTGTTGTCCCTTTTTTAACCATATCTTTACATTATTGTTTGATCTCTATAGTGAGTACCACTGGCTGCTGTATGTCTTTGACTCTGATTCTCAGGGATCTTAAGTGCTTTCTAAGTAAAAAACTATGATGTCTCTCTACATATTCGTGAAAGATGTAACATGATTTGCTGAAAATTGTATGCACTTAAGAAAACATATTTTAAGTATTCACATTGTATGTGCAGGACACAGTAGAGAAACCACCATGAGAGTATTCACTATATTATTAGAGGGAAGATCGTTATTATAGATAAGAGAGTGCAAATGTACAGAGGCAACTGGAAAAGCTCAGGACAGAGAGAAAAAAATAACTATGTGACCAAGTCTATCTAGGAGAGAAAATTGTAGGTAGCTGGGCCAGAAGAAAGTTTACCTTCATGAGGAATAGTGTTCTAGAACATTTTGGGAGTTCCCATAGTACAGAAAGAGATGGGGAGGTTTAGAAAGGGACTGATGGGATATTGAGACTGGCATCTGGAGATCTACAGTTTTTGAGACCTAACTAGTTAAATAATTAAACTGAACTAATTACTTTCTTCACATCTATTCATGCAAACTTACAAATGGTTTTTTGAGGCATGTGAATATGTAAATTTCTTTCTGGTTTGCCCTTATTTACCATACTTCAATGTATCAGTCATTTGAAATCAGAATTAAGCAGTTAAAAAAAAATCTTTATAAAGGACTTTATTTTGATAGAATTTTAGTATCTTAATAAGTACTGAATTATATATATCACTGAAACTGTAGTTTGCAGAATGCATAATTTATTACTATCATCAAAATTCCATCATTTTAAAGATACATTCTAATTTTACATGACCTTTCTATGATTGTTACGTTTCCATGGACTATTACATAATTAGTTCTGAGATTTATAGAGTATCTTCCAGATTGTTTCAATCACAATTATTTGTTTCTAGGCTTTACTCTATAAACTTACTATATATTAAGTATGTGTCCTCCTCTGCATCCTTCATAGCCTTCTGACTTCCCTGTGCGAAGGTTTCCGATTCTATATCAGTAAAGCACATTCAATTTTAAAATTCCTTGTGATTTTTGTGTCTATTAGATTCTAAGGTTCACAGTGTTAATTAAGTCTCCATGCTGCCTCTTTCACATGGAACCTTGATATGTTGAAAAATGTAAGAATTGACAGGCTTTGGGGATGAATATGCATTTCACAATATTTTACACAAATATTCCCCCTATTGGTATCTGTCTGTCTGTCTATCTATCATCCAACTATCTATCTATCTATACATATCTATCTACTATCATCTCTATCTATCTATCTATCTATCTATCTATCTATCTATCTATCTATCTATGCATCCATGTATCTATCATCATCTGTCTCGTCTATATCATATCATATAGCTATATCTGCATCATTATCTGTACTTATCATTGTAAAAAATGTTATTCCTAAAAAATACTTATGGTTCAATAAGTTTTTAAAGATAATGTTTAAAGCCATAAGATATCAGAAATGAAATACATGTGTCACTGTGGCAGATGGCATGAGCCTTTGACTATTGACATCACAATGGTCCTTCAGCCTGACTACTACAGGATCCCGAGACTTTTGCTTTTGTCTAGCCACTGCGGTCACCAGTTTGGTGTTTAGGAGCAGGAAGGCAAACGAAAATTTCACATTCATTGATAAGTTTTTTATTCCAGGCTCTACTGAACAGGTATATATGATTTGATTCTAATGAGAGACTAATGGTATCAGGAAATGTTCTGTCTTGATTCCTCCAGATCATGTGAAATAAGTCTCAACTCAGCAGTGGTTTCTTGAAAAGGGAGCCATTGTAGCAATATTCAGTACCAATCTTCTATAGAAACAAAGTTATCACATTAGGAGAGGTACGCTTTGAGCTACACAGGAGAATTTCTGTAAATTTTCAAAAAACTGTAAAAGTTATGAGTGAGGGTTATTTTATGCTCAATCCAATTGTTTTACCCACCATGACTGCAGATATTAGAAACTGGTAAGACATCAACCCACAATCTAAGAACTCTCTGGTTTGCAGGAAATTGTTATTGTTTCCAGCACCCATTGTGTTCCTTGGAATCTATTTCTCAGCGTTCTAACATTTATTCAGATTAGACAGGAGCAACTCTCATGACGTGGTCATTTATTTTCAATTTTGTCTTTATGAAACTGAGGTAGTACTATTAGTACTATTTTTAACATATCTTTACATTATTGACTGAGGTATGTGATGACAGCTATTGGCTGCTCTCTCTTTGAATCTTTGATTTATGGGAATCTTAAGTCCTTTCTAAGTGAAAGCTATGGTATTCCTTTTCATATTCTTTGAAAGATGTAACATATATTGTGGGCTGAATTATAGTCACTTAAGTAACTATATATTTTACATATTCAAATTGAATGAGCTTGGCCCAGTAAAGAAACTACCAAAATAAAAGCCACTCCATTATTACAGGGAACAATTTTATTATGGATAAGAGAGAAAAAGTGTTCAGAGGTGACTGGAAGATTTCAGAGTAGAGAAAAAACAAGCAGATTTGATATGCTCAAGTCTGAGGAAAATCGAAGGAAGATTATCAGAAGAGAAAAAATGGAAATAGGTTGGGCAGGAAAACACTCATTATAGAGAGGAGGGGTGTTCTAGCACATGTTGAGATTCAGTAAAATGAAGAAGGGCATGGGGGTGTTTGGAAGAGGTCAGTAATCTAGGTGAGGGCTTTGAAACGTATAACAAGTACGTTTACCCCTCTCCAGGAATAAAGAAGCTCAGAATGGGTATTGATGTCCTAGAATGGACAGGCCAATGGAGAGCCATATGTCCCTTTTGCCACAGTCTAAGGAAATGACTGCCTTTGCTAGTCGAGATTTTTGATGAATGCTGTGTTTTTTTAAATTTTTGTTATTGTTGTTGTTGTTCTTGTGTTTGTTTGCTTGTTTGTAACCATCAGGAATCTTTCTATACTATATCTTGAGCTGGACCAAGCCTGGCATTTCTGAATATATGCCCTCCCTGAGACCCAACTAGTTTAATTCAGCAAGATAATCTGATTCTTTTCTTCACATCTACTATGTTAGTGTACAAAGGTTTAGTTATGGTACTTTCTCAGAGTAGCATAATGGTATCTGGTATAACAGATCTACATTAGGTTTCATAACAGTTGTGAAATAGATGTTATAAAGTAGCAATGCAATAATTTTATTGGATGCTGTCACTATAACTTGAGGAACTGGATTAAAGTGTTATAGCATTTGCAGTTTGAGAACCATTGCTCTAGATCCGACCAGCTACACTTCTTCAAACTATTCCCAGAACCCTTAAGATAACTTCTGAAAAGAATCTATTTATTTAATATACTCCCAATAGTTCCCTTCATACATGACTTCTTTTCTGTTACATTTTAAAGCTGTCTATAACTCAAAAGAACCATGCTTGGGGAATTGAGCCTGTATTTTAACACTAGGCACCCTTTGAAATTTAGTATGAACATCATTCTTACAACTTATCCACTGATATTTGTTCTTTTAGGTGGAGATCTGTACCAGGAGAATTCTTTTCTTTTCTTTCCTTTCCTTTCCTTTTCTTTCCTTTTCTTTCTTTCTTTCTTTCTTTCTTTTTTTTTGTCAACATGGAAAATATTGAGGAGGAAGATGAGTTAGAAGTACAAGAAAAGGCGGAAGATGGGTTAGAAGCACACGAGGAGAAGAAAGACGTGGGAGAAGTACATCGAGTTGCAATTTTCCAAGGCCCTGCAGTACTCAAAAGAGGCTGGAAAAGTAATAAACGATACCTCAACTTGTTCAATGATGTTTTGGTTGTGTCTAGTAATATGTAAGTATGTGCATCATGTCTTTCTTACTAGAGGCTACACTTTGAAAAGGCCTTAATGTACAAAACTAAAACTTTTAAAATATCCATCATTACCCTTTCCCCTTCCATGTCCTCCCATACACCCCTCCTTGTTCCCTTTTAAAATCATGACTTCGTGTTTTTTATTACTTGTTCTTACACAGTGCATTTTATGTAAGCTAACATAAGATAAACATGTACATATGCATATGTATATATGCCCATTACCAACTTCACATATATATGTGTACTACATTCCTTACTACATATATAACTACATGTATAACATATATGTACATATATATACCTATATATACACATATATACAATTTTATATGTATAATTTCCAAGTACTTAAATATACCCTGCTCAATCAGTACAATATTACTGTATATGTGTGTTCAGAAATGTCTATTTGGTATTAGATAAGCCATTCACCCGCTATCCCTAGAGGAGGCTTTCCCTTACTCTCAAAATTCTTTAGTGGCATATCCTGCTTTGAGTAGGGTTGAAGATTAGTGGACCACACCTACATATTTTGCCATTTGTTTTGACAAATTCTCTAGGCACATTTACAAATAATTACAGTAATATTCTGCTGTTTGAATCTGGTGAAAGAATAGCAAGCAAGCTACAGAGGACACAGGTATGCTAGCATAGGCCAGAATTCCTAGCATTTTTAAAACTTACTTAGGAGTATTGCTACTCATAATCTGAGCCTTGTGAACTAAAGAGTGAGACATTTTCTCTAAATAAAATATTAAATACATGATAAGCAGGAGGCTTCTTGATGGGTATTTCCAGATCGATTATAAAAGCAAGATGGTTGTCATAAGGGGCCACACATGTAAGTCCCTTGGCCTCATAGCTTCTAACTTAGCAGGGAGAGATGAGAAATAGCTCCTATCCCTCCACTAATAAAGGAAAACTGCAGGCACTAGGTCTTGTTTGGCGATTCTGCACATACTAAAGAAAAGTGCAGTGATTAAATGAAGCCATATACATGGTTGTATCGTAACTTATGACAATGGAGGTGTTTTCTTGGACCACATCACATATAATCTCCACTGCCCATGATCATAGCCTTCAAATTATTCTAGAAGGTATAAAGTTGTACTGGCATTATCAAGTAAATATTTTAAGTATTGCTCTCAGAAGTACATAAATTTATTGGAGGACAGATATCAAAAAATTTAGGGGGATTAAACTTTCTGATCAGTGGTAAATAATTATCCTGAAGATCCATTTCACAGACGCTTTAGGTGAGAGTTTTTCTATACATTATAGATAAAACCAACTAGGTAAGTTTTCCTCATGACCCTGATCAGTCATGTAAGCTCCGTCACAGAAAATGGTAGTGTCCGACTGAGCCGGGCTGAAAGTAAGTAAATGGCCTGGCTGTCTATCAACATGTCCATCCTTCTTGTCATTTCTTCTGAGCTCCCATTCTTGGCACAGGAGAAAATCTTCACATTTTATTTTAAAAGATAGTAATCAACTTATTTGAAATTTAAAAAGAAATATACTGATCGTTTGACATATAAGTGTAGTTGGTGGTATTAAGTAATTTTCCTTTATTCTTTGAGATTAAAGCAAATTAAAATGGTTGCTTTTCTTAAAAGACAATACATATGGTCTTTTCTGTTGTGTTAAAATAGTAGTTAAAAACATTTTTAGATTGTCATTTATCTTATGGAAAGACTATTATCAAGCTTATAGGAAATGATTATCATTATTTCCATTTTCAAGTTCAAGGATTTCTTGGGAAATTGATCTTATACATGCATATATGTGTGTATATATACATATATTTAGATGTCTTAAAGTACGGGTATAAATTCTAAATATAAATGTTTCATATTATTGAGACATGTCTGTGTATCTTGAAGTAAATGTTGCATGATGGCTTATATTTTGATTATGGCATGTTACATTAGATTATATAGGAAATCTCTGTACAATGTTAGTCTTCATATGTTTTGGATTTTAAAGATTTATATACAGGATCTTTGAATTTTGGTTTATTCTTGAGATATTCTGTCAGTCGAATTTGAGAGGCAGTCATTATATTCAGTTATGTAGCCACATATTAGTACACAAGTATCTGAAGGAAAGATAAATACCTAGATTTACACAAAAAAATCACCAGATAATATTAGGTCTATCATAAAAAATTCAAAAAATCATGAATGTGGGGAGGAGACCTGTCAGGAGATAGAATGGAGAAGAGAAAATGACAAAAATCATTAAACACATTGTACTTGTATGTGGAATTCTCAAAGAACAAACTACACATAAAAAATGTCCAAGGAAATTTATGCTTTGAATATTATTGTTTCTTAAAAACACTTCTAATAATATCAGAATACTTGATAGGAAGTCATATTTCTAATTATTTGAATCATCTCTGGTTACTTGTGTGTTATGTGCTTTGTGAGTTTTCTAAAGGAGCCACTGGAATGAGCTAATGTGACTTTTTAGTACAGGGAGAAGGACAATGGAAAATGAATTTTATTAAGTCAAACTATATGGAAAGATTATTCCATGTAATTAATTAAAAACAAATCTTCAATTTCCTTTATATATTATAGGGAGAAACAAAGCAGAATGGTTACTAATTAACTAAATACAGGCAAGAAAAATTGAAATTGGTGTCTTTCTAAAAATGCCATATATTTAAAAGATTAGCTGGAGAGATGGCTCAGAGATTAAGAGCACGGGCTGCTCTTCCAGAGGACCTAAGTTCAAATCCCAGCAACCACATGGTGGCTCACATGAGATTGGATGCCCTCTTCTGGTGTGTCTGAAAACAGCTACCGTATACTTACATATAATAAATAAATAAGTCTTTTAAAAAAGATTAGTTTAAAAAAGCGGGGGCGGGGGGGCTGGCGAGATGGCTCAGTGGGTAAGAGCACTGACTGCTCTTCCAAAGGTCCTGAGTTCAAATCCCAGCAACCACATGGTGGCTCACAACCACCCATAATAAGATCTGGTGCCCTCTTCTGGTGCATCTGAAGTCAGCTACTGTGTACTTACATATAAAAAATAAATCTTAAAAAAATATATATATATAAAGATTATATACAGTACAATGTAAATAAAACTAACAGAGATATTTGATTCTCTTTCTAGGAAAAGGAGAAAAATTAAAGTTAAACAGATCATTCCATTGAAGTACCTGTGGCTTGGTAGCGACAAGGAAACCTCTCCGTCCATTCACCTCTACTGGCCCATGGGAAATGCTGTGGCCACCTTTCGGTAAGACGTAGAGTTAGTGCCTGTGATCACAAGAGGATAGCTGTAGAAATTGTGGGTCAACTTAATGGTGTGTAATTCACTTCCCAGTGAATGAGTATTCTCATTCTAAAATTTGCCATTTTAAAAATGAACATCAGGCTATGGCTATTTGTGACCACTGAAGAGTGTGTATCTAGTAACATCTTTCAACATCCTAAAATGTTTGCAAAAATAGAATCAATTTTAGTCTGATTTAGCCAACAAAGCTTTCCCCTTCTATGAAGACCTTGATTTTCTACACTCTTCCCCACAGACATTTCTACATGTAGGTAGGTTCCTTAGGTTTCATCTTTGATGTTCATCAAGACTCCACATGATCCTTGGGGCAAAACAGAGATGCATTGTCTTCTAAGAAGGATGGGACAGGACAAGGTATTACCCTGTCCTAGACATTCTTCTCACAGAAAGGAACTGATTAGATCTGTGGCTTGAAAGTACGCAAGTTTATCTGTTTCATATTGCGTAGTATATATAATTCAATTTGACAAATATCTCCTGCACTCCCAAGTTAATTTACTTAAAAAAGTATTTAATTGAATGATCAAAGATTACTCATGCAAGGCCCAAGCATTTGAAAATCTGTGTAGCAGAATATCACTGGTGTCTATAGTCAATGAAAGAGGACTATTGTCATTAGACCATCAGAGTCAGATATGATTTGTAGAGTTTAGGAAAATTTCAAGTTTGCATTCGTATCTCTCATAAGAAGATGTGTCATGGTATATCAACATTATCTTGAGTGCAATTGCTGGAATTACAGGGATTGTATAGCATATACCTTCTGCTCTAGACAAGCATACACCAAAATCAATATTTCTTTTCCACATGAAAAGTTCATGGAAACCCCAAATTTGAGCTCTTTTTATTTATCTGTCCAAACTCTTAGCATCATCACACAGTTGACTCAAATAAAACATACACAAGGTTTATAAGCATTCTAGACTTTGTGATTTTGCTCTTTATTTGGAAAAGCAATTTTCATAGACTGAGTAAGAAGATCACCTTCTGTTGTTCTCGGAATACTTTCTACTCCTCTGGTGAAATCTCTAAAGATTGTTGTTTAATGTTTGGTGCTTCTCCCATATCGAATATGAAAAGTACTAAATTTAGAGATGTTAAAGTGTCACATGACAGCATTTCCAGTGCAAAAACTTAGGTCATTTAGAACTGGAGTCCTATGAAGTCTACCAACTGTGCCTACACATCACAGTAATGGCCACTGACTTATTATAGTTTTTAAACACAATAACCTTAAAAATCTTAGCATTTATCGCGACTCTGTTTTTTCTACTTTTTACAGTTCCATGGAGCAAGCGATTTGGTGGTTCTACTATCTTCAAAGGTATTTTAATTCTTTGGTGATTTAAGAATGGCAGTCTCTGTTTCATTTTCTGTCTCCAAATCAGCTGTTAATTAGATGCTCAATAGATACTGCTTTAAATTCTCTTGTCTATTGTTTTTTTTTAATTTTGACGAAATTCTGCATTTATCATTTCCTCTTTATATTGGAGTAAACAGTACTCTCAAATCTTCCCTTAATTTCTGCTATGTAGAGTTTACTCTACCACACACATTCAAACCATCTGCTACTTCCTCCTTTGAGGTCAAGCAGATTTCTGCTCTTCTGTTTATTCCAGAAACAACATTTTGAGGCCTGGCTATACTATATAGGTCAATGGACTACAACCTGACCATGTCTTTGTTTCTGAAACATTTTTGAGTACTCACCAGTCTAATAATCCATATTGCTGAACTCGTTTTCTTTTATTTAAAACTAAGATGATTCTGAAAAATATTAACAGGCATGAGATTGAAATATGCTACTGATAAATTAATTGTGATATATTGTATGTTTTTATTGCATTTGAGCAGATCCGTTCATGAAGCCAAGAAGCAAAACAAGACAGATTTTTCAATGCCGATATTCACAGAGGACATCAGATTCTGTAACAGTGTATGTGAATACAAAACCAAAACTGCTATTCCAAGTTCATGACTAGGAGAGAGACAGACAGTTTGTAGAGTTTATGGAGACATAAGAGGAGGGTATATAAGAGAGAGAGAGAGAGA
>JADRCD010238806.1:0-13770 GCA_019843815.1 Montemys delectorum
GGATGGAAATGGAGAAGAGCCTGAGGAAAAGAAGGTAAAGCCACAGGCCCAAAGTGGGATCCAGCTCAAGGGGTGGTCCCAAGGCCTGACACTATTATTGAGGCTATGGAGCACTCACAAAGAGGGACCCATAAAGGCTGCCCTCAAAGAGACTCAAGGAGCAGCTGAAAGAGTCATATGCAGGTGTTTGCACCCAACAAATGGATGGAAGCTGCTGACCCCTGTGGCTGAATTTGGGAAAAGCTGGAGGAAGATGTGGAGGTGGGCAATCCTGTAGGAAGACCAGCAGTCTCAATTACCCTGCACCTCCAAGATCTCTCACCAACCAGAGGGCAGTGTACCAGCTGATATGAGGCCCCCAGCACATATACAGTGGAGGACTGCTGGATCTGGGTTCAGTCAGAGAGGCCCCAGGGAGCTTAGAAGTCTGATGGTGTGGGGAGAAGGTGAGGACATCCTGAGGGAAACACAGGGGCAAGGAGGAGGTGTGGGCTGTGGAATAGTTGGAGGGTGGGGCAGAAGGGGAATAAAGAAATGGAATGTAGAAAAAGAAATATAATAACAACAATAACAACAACAACAACAACAGCAATAGTAAAATACCCTTTAGGTCTTGGCGAACAGAAAGTGCAGCCAAGCAAACTACATAGAAACTGCTATATTTAAAAATAAAACAAAACGAACAAACAAACAAAAATATACTTCTGTCTTTTGCTAAGACACTTTTTCTAAGTGTCTAGGCTTTTAAAATGCTGATTCATGGGATAATCAATAGGGAAACTGGGGTAAAGGACTGAAATAATTTGTAATTCCTAAGGAAGTATTTTATGCAAAGTAGCTTTCATCTGCCAAGAAGTGCTATTTAGAGACTCATCTCCAGCATAATACAGAGCTGTCAGCTTGCATCCATCATTAATTCCAATTCATTTTTCCACCACTCCCATTAGCTCCTTAGGACCATTTCCCACCCAAGTCAGGTTCTACACATATGTCTACCATGATCACTCCTCAGAATATCAACCTACATGAAACATAGCTACAAAAAAGGGAAAAAACATGGAGTATGAGAGCCTTCTCCTCCTAAATGAAAGAAGAGAGCAAACTCATTAAATAGGACAGTGCTCAATGCTTTTGAATAGAAGTCTTCAGCACAGTATCTCATCAATATGTATAGTCAATTCTTACTGATGTAAACCACAGGATACAACATAGAGGTAGAGATCAGAATGCTTAAAGCCTGTCTGAAACCTGTTGTGAGCATTTCTAAGTCAGAGAACACACTTAGAATCCACCTTATTTGATGAGACCAGCAGAAATAGTACATGTATTTACCAAGTGTGTTGTTCTTTTCTGCAGAGAAACATATCATACAATGACTCAACTTTACAAGGCAAATATGGATTTCTTCAACATGATAAACTTGTCAACATATCTACTTGTAACCATTCACGTCACTGTCTAGTGTACACTGTCCAGAAGCAAAGTGTAGCTTTCTAACTTACTCCTCCTTCAAGATGGACTTGGTTCTGCTTTACTTGCAAGCAAAACTTTGTGTGAGATCATTCATCAATTGAAACTTACCGGAAACTATTTAAAAGGTAGAACGTTACAATTCTGTTAGTAAAAATCTGTTTAAAACTTCAGGTGAGTGCTAAACTGTTGTAGGCAACATTAATGCAGACTGATCATGTTGGAAATATAGGAGAATCCAGCTACTGAATGCCAGAGAGAAAATTATGTTCAAGACCTTATAGCAACAAAGAGCACCCTTTTAAACTTGTCCCTGTGATTACATCCTCTCTTAGATCTGCCTTCTTTTGCTTTCTCTATGAGTTTTCAACAAGCAGATCCATTATGAGCTAATACGTGGACTGTTAACTGATTAGGAAAAAAAAAAAATCTAGAATTCCCTATTCCTTGTGGAAAGACATTCCCAAATATATACAGAAGCACATCATACTATTCTTCTAGTGTGGTTTTAGACAATTTTAAAATTAAATTTATTCATTTTAATTTATTTTGTTTTATTTGTAAATGTTCTTCCTACATGTGTATGGATGTGCCTCACTTGCATGCTTTGTATCAATGGACATAAGAGGAGGAGGTCAGATTCTCACAAACTGGAAGTATACATGGTTATGGAACATGATATGGTTCCAATCTAACCCTGTTCTTTGCAAGAGCAACAACTGTCTTCAAATCTCAATCATCTCTGAGCATGTAACACGTAATGCAATTCGTTTTACTAATAAATGAGTCTTGTTTACTGGCCATGAACTATTTAGAGTGGGAACATGTTCTTCGTATATCACACCTGACTGATCAGCGATGAGGATTAAGATCTAGGTCCCATGGTTATATCTTACATTAAGAAAATGATGGAATCTGATACAATTCATTTTCCTTCTATAGCAGATTTCTTGGTTGATGAGATGCTAGATAACAGCATTTTCCTGTATTAAAAATTCTTTCATAATTAGGGTGCCTCTTCATAAAAGTTAATACCCAAATATATCATCAGTATGATAAATCTTCTTTTCTCACATTACAATGAACGCATAAAGGAATCAAGCTCTGGGCTCCAGGGATATAAAACATTTTTATCATACATTGGATCATTGCTAATTGTTAAAATGTTGATATGAAGGGTCAGCTGTCCTGTAACACATTCAGGCATCACATTTCCTCTCATCCTTTCCTGTACTGTTTCTTGTGCCTGATACTATACTTCCAGATCCTTTATAATTTTAAGTAATGTTTATTGATTTTAATTTTCTATGGAAGGTTATCTTTGCCTGCATGCAGCTCTGTGCACATCATAAATGCAGAATCTATAGGACTCAAACAATGGTAATAGATATTCTGGAAAAAGAGTTCTGGAAGGAAGAAAAGTCCCCAGGCAGTGACAGGAAACTGATCCTGAATACTGCAACAAGTGCCTTTAACTGCAGAGCCATATCTTTGATCCTTAATTAGTTACTGTGGAGACATGAATCAATAAACACTGGGGCAGAATTCATGGAGCAGGAAGGACACTTTCTTAGAATGTCAGGGTGAGTGCCAGCACAGTCAGGAAAGACACTTGCATATAAGTGGGGTAGTAAAGACACAGTGAGAAATTTGGCAGTGAGACAGTGGTTGTGAAAGGCATTTTCACATAATTACGTATGTGAGGGCTTACAAGCATGAACATGAGTCACAGAGAAAGACATGGAATATAAACTCAAAGAGAATACCATGGTTTAATTAAACAGACTTATTTCTGTGAAGACACTAAGGTCCTGACAACATAGTGCTCAGCTTATTTAAATCAGAAGAATGTTTGTGTATGCATCAGAGCTAGAGCTAAAAAGGAGACACTGCAAGGTACCACAACGACTCCAGTGTTACCTTATGCAGTACTGTAGGGAGTTATACACAAATCCATCGCAACTAAAGAAGACATGATGAGTCCTAGAAATAAGTTAAAAAAAATCAACCTCCTGCATTACCCAAGTAGGAAACACAAAAAGGACGGGCTCAGCGTGAAGCAGGAAGAGTTTCCTCTAACAGGATCTGAGGACTGGACAGATTAGCGTGGCATTCTCCTTTCCTTAGGAGAACCTTATTCTAACCACAAAAGGAGAATATTGCATAAAACATGCAAAGAAGAGGAACACTAGAAAGACATCATACAAAGTTGGTTTATCTCTACACCCCAAACAGGTAAACAGAAGCAAACATATGCAAAGGAAATTACAGAGCAGTTGCCAGAATATACACAGATGCACATATAGTCATTAAATTTATGTAAATGAAAGGAAAGCTGAGTTAAAGTCAAGAATGCAAAAGAGTGTCAACACCCAAAACTAATCAATATAAGAATCCAAAGATAGGCCAGCAGAGTGGCTCCTTTTCCTTCTGGTCTCTCTGGGCTATTGTCCTGAGCAGACCTTGAGCCCGGCTCAGCAGCCAGTCCCACAACTCCCAGAGGAAGCTGCTGCACTACCAGGTGCTCTAACAAGCCCAGGATCACAGGATCCCAGAATCACAGGATCACAGAGACAGCTTGACTCTGCAGAGCTCTGACACAACCAGGATCACAGGAAGGACAGGCTCCAGTCAGATTTAGCCAGGGCAGGTAGCACTAGAGATAACCAGATGGCAGGAGGGCAAGCATAAGAAAATAAACAACACAAACCAAGGTTACTTGGCATCATCAGAACCCAATTCTCCCACCATAGCAAGTCCTAGACACACCATCATACCGGAAAAGCAAGATTCAGATCTAAAATCACTTATTATGATGAGGATACAGGACTTTAAGAAAGACACAAATAGCACCGTCAAAGAAATACAGGAGAACACATTTAAACAGCTAGAAGCTCTTAAAGAGGAAACACAAAAATCCCTTAAAGAACTACAGGAAAACACAATCAAACAGGTGAAGGAAATGAGCAAAACCATCCAGAATCTAAAAATGGAAATAGAAACAATAAAGAAATCAGGAGTCACAGATGCAAACATCACCAACAGAATACAAGAGATAGAAGAGAGAATCTCAGAGGCAGAAGACACTATAGAAAACGTTGACACAACAGTCAAAGAAAATGCAAAAAGCAAAAAGCTCCTAACCCAAAACATCCAGGAAATCCAGGACGCAATGAGAAGACCAAACCTAAGGATAATAGGTATAGAAGAGAGTGAAGATTCCCAATGTAATGGGCCAGTAAATATCTTCAACCAAATTTTAGAAGAAAACTTCCCTAACCTAAAGAAAGAGATGCCCATGAACATACAAGAAGCCTACAGAATTCCAAATAAACTGGACCAGAAAAGAAATTCTTCCTTTCACATGATAATAAAAACACCAAATGCACTAAACAAAGAAAGAATTTTAAAAGCAGTAAGGAAAAAAAGGCAAGTAACACATAAAGGCAGGCCTATCAGAATTACACCAGACTTCTCATCAGAGACTATGAAAGCTAGATCCTCGGTAGATGTCATAGAGACCCTACACAAACACAAATGCCAGCCCAGGCTACTATACCCAGCAAAACTCTCAATTACCATAGATGGAGAAAACAAGATATTCCATGACAAAACAAAATTTACACAATATCCTTCCATAAATCCAGCCCTACAAAGGATAATGGATGGAAAACATCAGCATAAGGAGCAAAACTACACCCTAGAAGAAGCAAGAAAGCAATCTTTCAACAAATCCACACAAACCTAATTCTACCTCTTATAACAAAAACAACAGGAAGTGACAATTACCTTTTCTTAATATCTTAATATGAAGATTAATATTACCAACATATCCTAATTGATCGAAAATCAAAAATATCAGGAATTAGAAATTTGTTGATTGTCATCCAATGGTCTCTCTAATTTAGTAATTGGAGATATAGATCCAATATTGTACAATCCATATACACCTTCAGCTTGTTTGTGACAGTGTCTTGCTGCGTACGACGTAAGGGTCTTGAGATCTGGCTTCTCCTATCTCAGCCTTTCTATTAATATTAGTGTTGTTTATTTCATGTTTTTACACTATACTATGGTTTTCAGAACAGCTTATACATTTCAAAAGTATTTACACACCAAAGGGAGACATAGACAATTAACTTGGGAGGTGGCTAGTAGGAAAGAGAACAACAAAGGGTGATTCTGAATGCTTTGCTTCACATTTGTAGCTCTTATACCAAGTTTGAAGAACAAGTGATTCAGAAAGCAAGTGGAGCTTCTGGAGAAAAACACCTCAGATCAGACCATTCAGTCTCATCAGAAATCTTAGACTCGTGGTGGGAACTTTCATAGTGTCAAAAACTGCTATGCAAATGGGAGCAGGAGGCAGATTTCTCAATGGCCATACTCAGGCTTGTAACCTGTGTGCTGCAATTTGAATCTGCCAGACAGGGCATGGCCACTGTTATCATAGTGCCAAGACTATCTGGGGGTAACACAAAGTATTTGGTTTAAGCTGAGACCAGCTCCACAAGGAAAAGAAATACACAGATTACACTAGAAATCTGCCTAAAATACAATAAGGAAGGTCAAAGGCCCTAGGAGGGAATCTACTACTTACACTTGCTTCAAGTTTAAAATGCCCTTGTTACACCCATAGCCTGATGCTGTTTTCAGTCTGGATAAAAGAAACTTGGATTTCAATGGGCAACAATAATTTCCCAGCATCAAAATTAATTGAATATTGACATCAAGGGACATCTGACAGCACTGCCTACCATGGGAGATCAATATCATCATATCTAATATTATTCTTCTCCAGAATCATTAAGGAAATAGAATCTGGCAAAATCAAATGCATGTCCTCTTTCTCCTGGCAGGTCAGCCCCACTCCAGCCCTTGCTCAATTCCTCTAACATACCTGGCTCCTTTGTTAGAGTCTCCTCCACCTTTAACATCCAGAGCTCTTAGTCTTGATTTATAGTTATGCAGATTTGGCTGAGCACGTGGAGGCCTGAAAATGGGAAAATATTGTTCAGAAAGAAGCTGGAACTTTTCATGGAACAGAAATGAAAGCTGTCAATAAATGACAAAAGGATAAGCATGAAGGAAAGAGAAAATATCATGAAAAGGTCTCTTTTTCTCTGATGATTTCAGTTCACCCTGAGATGTGCGAGTCAGTCACACAGTTGACACACATGCGGAGTCCTTTCCAAGCAACAAGGAAGAGGAGCAAGGAAGACTGCTAGAAAATTATTCTGATCCACAGAATGCAGACTGTTGAACTTCTCCAAAAAGGTCTCTGAAAAAAAAAAAAAAAAAAAAAAGGCAGTGTCTAAGCATTCCCACAGCTGCAGGAAGTCCACAGTGCAGAACTCAATAAGCCATGAATGTGCACAGGCAGAGTGCTTTTCATGAAGCAAGGAGCCATTTTTCTTATGTAAGTGAGCACTCCTAATTATTCCAAAAGTGCCATCTAATTCTGTCTTTATCTATGGTAAATTGGTTTTGTTTTATCAAAATATCTTGGCCTGGTATCATCCTCTCCCTGCAGGCTGTGCTGAACCTTGGAAGGATTCCAAGAAATTCAGTAGGAATGGCTAACTGGGGTGTGTGTTAACATATCAATGGAGATAAGTACTCTTGGCTCCTGGTTATCCAAAGGCCTGCCCCTCTGTCCTCCTTCTTATCCTCAATTCCCCTCCCCCCCCTGCTGGCCTGTCTCAGTCTGGACCCAACCAGATCAGTCAGAATGCTTTCTCCCTTAGACTGAAAGGCCAAAAATTAACCTCACCACCAGCCCAAGAACCAGGGATCTTCTTGCAGTGCTGCAGGTTGCATGGCTTAGGAAAATAATAAAGCCTCATAGGAAACTACAACGGCCTATAAAACCGCCTGTAGCATGTGACCAAAGTCCAGGTCTTCCTCAGGATGTAATATTTTATAAAGCTTGCCCACATGGTAGAATTGGGGGAGGGGGGGGGTTGGCAATACTCAGGGTTAACATGAGCTACTATATATATCTTCTCCTGAGACTTGCCTTGCTGCAATCCTGTCTTCATGTTTAATTCCAACCTAAAGTGCAACATTAATAACTAAGCCTAGGGACACATTTCTGAATGCCGTATTTACATCAAAGACTGCATATACCTCAGTGTTAAATTAATGGAGAGTATAAGTTTGCTTGGTTAATGTTAATACTTACAGCATACGATGGTGCTTTATAACGAATACTTTCTAAGTCAATCAAATCAGCATTGTTCCCCCATATGACAAATATCTACAAAGCTCTCGGGATGCCTTATTCAGTTCCCTACAGAAAGGGAAATGGAATGGAAAATGGAGGATCGGGGGAGGTAAGAAAGCATGAATGAATTTGAATTCGAGGAGCTTTATTAAGGCTTTTTTCAAAGACAACCCTCCTGATAGCGAAACTCCAGATAAGGACAAGGATCTATGCGGTTATTTAAGAAAAATATTCTGGCAACCATTAAATTAATTAAAACATCCACATAAACCCCAGTTCATAGGATCTCAAACTTCCTGATGATGGTAAGAGATCCACAACACAATTGTGAGAGTGGCGGCACAAAATGCAGCCCTGCTCCACAACCCTGCTCTGCTCCCACCCTTTTCCCAGCCCAACAGCTCCTCTGACCTGGAAGGTGACAGGACCAGCTGCTGAATGTCCTGGGAAGCCACCACAGCAACTGCAGCTTAAGGAAGTTTTCAGGTTCCGCAAATACCACGCACTAGTCTCCCACCATGACTTCCTGACCGCGGGCAGCCGAGAAGCAGGGAGAAAGCTGAAAGGGCGGAGCTTGAGGTCTCTTCCTCCTGGTTCCTCGGAGCCACGCCTTCTGAACCCGCCCACCATTCAGCAGCTTCCCGCAGTACTTCTAAGCCCGCCTACTTCCGGACCTTTAATTAATTAGCTTCCCAATTCTTCACATTCTTCACATTCGTTTTGTTGTTTTACATTTTTCCCTGCTTGCTAGGTTGATTGTTCCTTTATTTTTATTTTGCCTTTTTCGAAACTCAGCTAATGCTGTAGGAGGCCCACCCTCCCCATCAGGAACCCCTCCTCCAACTTTGTGCAGGCTGCCTTCCACACAGCTTCCCAGGACCTACTCTGCACAGCTTCCCCACAAGGTTGCTGCCAGACTAGACCAGAACTGGAGGTAGTGAGACACTGCCCCTGGGTTCTGAACCCTTCAGATACAAGTGATCCTGCCTAACTTCTCACATCGTGAGCCTCGCCCCCTGGGCTAAAAATGCACACTATTAAGCAGTCCCTCTGAATTCTGCTGCGCAGAACAGATGCCCAAAACAAAGTAAAGCTAAGCTAAAATGTCCTTGACTCAAACCACAAACCACATATGTATCCTATAAGGAGGGCAACTTACATCATATCCAATATAAAGAACTGAAAATCCAGAATCATGACTAAAGAGATCAAAGATTGTAAACCATGCAAACCAACTGAAAGAGCACAGGAAAAAATGATTCCTGGGCAAGAAAATGATAGCAAATGCCTAAAGGAAATAAGGACAACATACGATATGAAAATTGAGTTCAATAGGGGCTTAGAAACAACACACACTGGGGGTAGTAAGACAGTGCCCCTGGGTGCTGAACCCTTCAGATACAAGTGATCCTGCCTAACTTCTCACATTGTGAGCCTAACACCCTGGGCTAAAAATGCACATTGTTATTAACACACACACACACACACACACACACACACACACACACACACACACACACACTGTCAAAAAAAAAAACCTGAAAAGAAAATGCAGTAAGTCAAATAATAATAATTAATAGAGGAGCTTTGGGAGACAGATTACAAGACAGGAAGAAAAGGTAGAGGAGCTGGATGGCTCACTCAAAGAAAATGAGGAATTAAAATAATGTTAGGTTAAGGCACAATACTATTCGCTACTTGAAGGAGAAGGCAATGAAGAGAAACTACATTGGAAAACTGTCTAGATTTTTGCAGGGAGAGAGAGAGAGAAAGAGAACTAGAAATAGGACTACGATACATACTGCATTGTTTAGCCATGTGTTCATAGATGGTTTCCTGATTGTTCTCTATAATTCTCTGTGTACACCCGTGCACATCTGTATAGCTGGGGAAAGGAGACTCAAGCATTACCCAAGTCTCCTTAGAGAATATAGCAAGGAAGTCAACTCTCTTCATAAGTATAATGAGTTCCAGGATTCTCATGGAACCTCTGAAGTTCAAAACCGGATGTGATGATTGTGATAGGTTAAAATGGATTCTAGCTCAGCATGGAAGTGAGAGCTCAGAAGCACAAGCCCAGACCTGGGGTCTGTCTTTCAGGAACAGGGTTCTGAGCCCACAGAGAACTTTCAGACGGCAGGGCTACTGGTTGTCCATCTTAATGAGTTTTATATTTTTCCATATTGTGCTTATGCAAAAAAAAAAAAAAAAAAGATATGTCACAAGTTAATTGATTCTGCATACGTGAATAGATTAAACATATTGGAAATTAATAATGCATCTGAGTTAAGGGAAGAAATCAATGGCTCTCCCTCAGAGGCTAAGTGTTAGTCCAAAGTTGAATTCTCTACTCCATGTTTCTAGTGCCTTCCATCCTCTGTTCAGTTGGTTTCAATCTATAACATCCTGAAGGCTGCCTTGTGTATCTCTCCCTGTGTGTCTGCCCTCTGTCTCCTTGTTTGTGTCTACCTGGGTAATCTGTATGTATCTGTCTCTTGGTTAATTGTATCACCATGGCTAGCCTTAAGAAAGACCTTTGCAGTTTTTATGGAACATCAAGAAAACCATCACAAAGGGAAGGAATGGGATAGTGTATAGAAATTTTTAACAAAGTTTTAAATAGGATTAGGTAACTGGCTTCAAGTGATGCAGACTACAAACATTTATAAACATCACTGTTTATGAATCACTACCCATAATGGTATATATTCGTATTGGAAGGTTGCTTTTAAGCCTCTGTATTTCATGTTTTCAGGATATGACACTCATGCAGTTTCTGGGCAGGACATGAAAAAGTACATCAATTACCATTGTAGTTATGCATCATGTTAGGTTTCAAAAGTTGATACCAAGGGAAATCCAAAGAAAATAATGTTTGTTTTTACATTGTTCTTTGAAAAGTATGCTAAAACACCAAAGTGAGTTGACAGTAGAAATCACAGATTTAAAACTTAAATTTCTTCAAGTTGCATTAACTCTAATTGAAAAGTCCAAGAAAAATAACCATCTCTTAGAAGGTAAAGTCCTTTGTAAAATACATGGCCACATTATGGTTCTGCCAATTCATAGGAAGCACAATAGACCAAGACTCCAAGAAGCTGGCTGGCTGTATTCTTAGTAAGACATTTTTGGTTTTTTTTGTGTGGTTTGGTTTGGTTTTTCGAGACAGGGTTTCTCTGTGTAGCCCTGGCTGTCCTGGAACTCACTCTGTAGACCAGGCTGGCCTCAAACTCAGAAATCCACCTGCCTCTGCCTCCCAAGTTCTGGGATTAAAGGCATGTGCCACCACTACCCCGCTAGTAAGATGTTTTTAAAAAAAAAAATTTTTTTTTGAAAGTTACCACCTTATAAATGTATGAAGGTGATTATAGTGAATTTTCTGAATACTAACTGAGATGGACTTCCATTTGATTTTGTCTTTGCCACTGGGTTACATCAACTGAGTTTTTGGCTAAAGTGGTTTCATAAAAATATCCAAACAATTCAGAAAATTGACAAAAATCGGGTTGCTTTTCACAAACTGATGATAGGTCTTCATTGCTAAAGACAAGACTGACACAACTCATTGTATATGAAGAGGTCAAACAGGTGCTTGCAGGAACATTGACTCTTATTTTCTAGTTTCCTCTTTATGGGATGGTGCTTTCAAAGTTACACAAAGTAAAATATACATGGAAACAACCAAAAAGACCTTGATCTATAATTTGTCCATCCTGCAATTTATGCTAGGTCAATAATGTCATGAATTTCCTGGGAATAAACAACCAATATCTAATTTGACTTAAATACCAAAAGCAAGCACCCATGTTAAATGTTATATATTGCCAAGAGCCATGGCCTTAACCATGGCCTAGTAGAAAGTTACTAGCTTACACATACAGCCCTGAGAGAACTTGTGAAGTCTAATGGTTAGAATATTTGTGGGTGTGGAGGACACTGTGACCCTTGCTTCCAGGAACTGAAGATTGCCACCTGGCCTCCCTTGCCCCGGGCTCTTCCCCCTCCCTTGAAGCTTTCTCCTGCTGTGCTTATATTGCCATCCCTGAAGGAAAGTTTTTTGGAGCTTGATCAGACAACTGTCTTGCTCTCATTCTTCCTGCCTCTTGTCTCTTTCAGTCTCTCTCTCCCCTGCCCTAGGAAACTGTTGAACGCCCCTCAGTTCAGGGCAATATATCTGTATGCACATGTGTGTATGCACATGAATATAGTGGGAGTGTGGGTGGCACACCAGTGTTATTAATAATGAGAAGGAGTTTTCTATATAGCATAAACCATAAAACATTCATTGGAGTAGTCTCCTAGCTATCATTTAAATGTAAGACTATTCAACTGTATGACATACATATATAACTAGCTCTTTACCTCTCTCTCTCCCTGTTCCTATCAATCTGTTCTCTTCTCTCTCTCTCTCCCACTAAATCTCCTCCATCTACATTCTCCTCCCTACATCACTTTTTCTATCTAGAAATTCCACCCTCCAATTCTTGTCCCAGGATTGGATGTCAGGTTTTTTCTTACAAGCAATCAGGTGGGACATCACCAGGACTTCTGTGGATGGCCTTTAGGCCTAGAGAGCTGCCTGCCCTTCAAGTCTCTCAGCAGGTGTGGAAGGACAAGTATTTACAAAAGTAAGGCTGGTGCTGGCCATAGAGATGACAATATCAAGATCCTACTAGCACTTAATTGTCTGCTAATATAGCAAAAAAAATTTTAAAAAAATGAAAACACACAGACACACCTGCATAAAAGTTTAGGAAACTCACCTCAACCCATCTGGAGAGTCCTTGTAGGCCAGAAAGTTGGGGCCCACAGGCTGGAATGCCATTTTGATGTAGACCAGGCAGGCCTCGAGTGAAGAATACACCTGTCCCAGTGTTCTGAATGCTGGGATCATGCCAGCAGCACATACCTATTTTATGTCTATAGAATCAAGCAACTTAATCACATTTTGTATATCTGAATGACATAATTGATATTTAGAAAACATCTTTTGACTGTCTTTTAATTTACACTAACACAACTTAACATCCTAAGAAGTAGAAACATCCATAAAATATTTTTTTTTCTATTGAAGGTAAAGGGAACTTGGGGTCAAAAATACGCTCGAGGGTAGCCAGCAATATAAAACCACAGAGTTTTCTCTTCAGTAGGAGAGAAGAACACTTTTTTCATGACAAGAAGTAAGGGAATGGATGTACTTGGTGACCTGTGGTAGATGTAGTGTCAGACCACACCTGAAAGTCTCACAGTATAAAATTGTCCCAGACAAACTTCCCTAGGTCATTGTGTCTCAGACAATACAAACCAGCCTTTGGGGAGATGTGACAGATGACTTACAGCTTGATGTCCTCCACACTGTTTGCTTAATCCTCCTCTGGGCCCTTTAGTTTTATTACCCAACTTTAAGAAAGTCTCACATATTCTTTACAAAAGACTTTTCAGGTAGTCACACTTTCATCTTCATTGTGTGCAGAGGATTGAAACAATTATGGCCAAGAAATTTCTTTCCAAAATTATACTGTGCTTAATTAATCCTAAAATAAACCACCCTGGGCTCAGAATCTGGACGTTTCACTCAGCATTGGCTACTGAGTCTACAGGGAAATTTTATAGTTTACTTCCCGGTTTTAATAACTCAGGAATCCCTGACTGTTCTCAAACTCAGGACATGAAATGCCAGCAATCTCCAACTGGAGAGACTTTAAGTCCTGCAAATCCCACCCGCACACCAAAACCCTATACAAAGCCTGCCTCCCATTCAGTTCTCTTCTGCTTCTCACCTGAGCAGAGGCAGCCTCCCTCCAGTGCTTTTCCCAGGAAATCTCTTGTGTGTGGTTAATTGTTCCTTGGGGCTTTGTGGTATATCTTGACTTCTGACTGCCAGGAAACCTTTTCCTTCAGAGCTGTTAACACTTGCACTGGGAAAGATTTTCCCTGAGTGCTGCAAGAATTTCAGTGCCAATAACCCACAACACACCTACAACCAGCGCTAAAGTTCTCAGGGAGTGACATTGAACTAGATGGTTTTTCTCTCATGGATTGTTACTCTGCCAGACCTAGTGTTTGCAGAGACT
>JADRCD010238807.1:8764-28906 GCA_019843815.1 Montemys delectorum
CATAGCTGTACAGATAGTTGTGAGCCTTCATGTGGTTGCTAGGAATTGAATTTTAGGACCTCGCTTGCTCTGGTCAGTCCGCTCGGCTCCGCTCGCTCCAGCCCAAAGATTTATTTATTTATTATATGTAAGTACACTGTAGCTGTCTTCAGAGACACCAGAAGAGGGAGTCAGATCTCATTACAGGTGGTTGTGAGCCACCATGTGGTTGCTGGGATTTGAACTCAGGACCTTCGGAAGAACAGTCAGTGCTCTTACCCACTGAGCCATCTCTCCAGCCCTAGGCGCCATCTTCTAATTACCCAATCAAGTGGACTCACTGAACTTGTCAAATTTCATGTTTTCCCCTTGCATGTTGTTAGTGTGTGTGTATGTGTGTGGGTGTGTGTCTGTCTGCTTGTTCATATGTGCATGCAGTGTCCACTGAGGCCTGAAGAGGGTACAGACAGTTTTGAGCCCTTTGTGGGTGCTGGAAACCAAACCTGAGTCCTCTGTAAGAACAGTAATTGAGTTTAATTAACCCTGAGACACTTTTTCAGCTCTGGCCTGCTAGTCCTAGGTTCTGTCACACACACACACACACACACACACACACACACACACACACACACACACTAGCATTTGATGATGAATGTGGTCCAACTGGAAGAGTGCTTGCCTGGTGTGCGCAAAGCCCCAGGTTTGATCCCAAGCACTACATCAACAGGGCCTAGTGCTTCATGCCTATAAATTATCCCAGCACTTAGGGGGTGGGGGACAGGGGAATCCAAAGTCCAAGACCATGCTCAGCCATACTGATAGCTGGAGGCTAGCCTGAGATACATGAGAAACCTGTCTCAAATAAACAAATAAAATGGATACTTCTGCACAACTTTCCCCATTTGTGAGCTATAGATTTAGTCATGACTGATTATTGTTCACTAGAACGCCTCCAGGCCTCCTCAAAGCATTAAACTACTTATATAGGTATATTCAAACTACGTTTTTGTTTGTTTGTTTTACTCTCTATATATCCTAAAGGACGCTCTCAATATCACCTACTATATCTACCATCTAATCCTGGCTACGGATGGGTTTGCCGTACCAGCCCAACAGTTGGCTTTTCAGCTCCATTCTGTATCACTCAGAACTCCGCTGGTACTCCTGAGGCCTTAATAAACATTTTTGTTGCTCCTGAGGAAGCAAGCATCTGCTCCGCTCCAGTCAAGCCCCAGCCAGCCTGGATTTCACACCTTCAAGATGGCAAGGTGGCCATTCCTCATGTGTCGCCCAGTGGATAAGAATTTAAAGTGGGGCGGCACAGCTGCCTTTACATGCACCCAACTCACTTCCCAGATGTGCAGCGAGTCTCTGTAATTACTCCCTTTCTGGGTCCTGATGATTTAAATGCCAAAATGGCCAAAGACTACAAGAATGGAAGTGCCTTTCGAAGGAGTGTCTGCCATAGCCACAAAATTACCTTTTGTTTTTTTTTGTTTTTTTTTTAATGTCCAAATCAAATAGAACCACAGAAATACCTGGTGAGTCTCTCTCTATCCATTTCAACTCCACACTCTTAAATTAAAAAAAAAATCATACAGGAAACTAGTAATAATGAAGAGGGAGGGAGGAGCCCCCCAGTTATGATGAATTTTACGATCTTGATGACAGGGATGCTTTCAATGGGAAGGCTGGTCTCTAAGCTCACCCAGGTGTGTGCATGATATCTGCAAAGCTTTTTATGGGACCATCAGCTCAATGTCTGTTCTCCTCTGGATAGATTTTTTTTCTGGGTGTATGGGGGTGGGGCAGAGAGTGGAGAGTTAATTTGTGATCTTTCAAAGCGCTCTGCCGACCGACCTCAACATTACTTTGAACCAACTTGCCCTTGTTTGACAAGGCTATAGAGCTACTTCAGGAAAATATTTACCCCCACTAAATATCTGCAAGCCAAGCCTGTGGGGGAATTTCAATACTGCTGCTGATCTGCTCCATACTGCATCTTCTTTTCTGTGTCAGTTTTCTGCCTCAGCCTTCCCATTGCTGGAATTCCAGGTGTGAGCCAACACAACCCAGCTTGCATCTTTTTTTTTGTTTGTTTTTTTGTTTTGTTTTGTTTTTGTTTTTGTTTTTCGAGACAGGGTTTCTCTGTGTAGCCCTGGTTGTCCTGGAACTCACTCTGTAGACCAGGCTGGCCTCGAACTCAGAAATCCGCCTGCCTCTGCCTCCCAAGGGCTGGGATTAAAGGCGTGCACCACCACCGCCCGGCCCAGCTTGCATCTATCTCTCTTTGTGGAAACAGCATCTTTCCCTACTCTAGAAGGCTCACCTTAAATGTTATTAAATAATCTGCTAGCAAAAAACGTTATTAAGTAATCTGTATCATGTCTTCAGTTGTCATCATAAACATCATTAAGAAAACACTGAAACATTCCTTTTTTTTTACTTTTCAAGTATTTAGTGTTGGAGCTAGAGAGATGGTCAGAGACTCAATGAGCACTTGCTCTTGCAGAGAACCTGAGTTCAGCTCCTAGCACCCACAGCGAATATAGGTTGTCCACTGCCCATAGCACTCCCGCTCCAGATCTGACGCCTCCCGCCTCCTCTGGCATCTGCACCGTATGTACGCATGTACATGTGTGGGTCACACATACATAATTAAAAATATTTTTATAAGTAGTCAGTTTCTGGACTAGACTGTATTAATTGCCTAATCTGTTTCATTTCCTTATTTTCCCTTTTTGGGTGTCGTAAATTAGACAAGCCCAGTATAGCCTGACTTTAGGAAGAAAATTAACTCTATTTCCTTAAAAGACTGTTTAAGTAGGTTGTTCAATTTTGCATCATATTTTCTTCCAGTAAGAATTTTCTTCCCACTCCATCTTTATCAACAAGAAAAAGGGCTAATGGGCAAGGCCAACCCTCTTTCCATATTACAGAACTAATACACAGTGCAGGCCTATCACCAGCATCCGGACGGAGTCTGTGGGCATGAAACCTGGGACACACTAGACAGTCAGTTCAGTGGGTGACAAACTGTAACCTGCTCCTGGGGCCAAGAAGCACATTCATATCCGACACTTTACACAGCATAAAGATACAGGGACAAAGCACTCTGAACGCACAGTTCAGACAAGATGGACTGCTGTTGTGATTGGGGCGGAGGGGGGCGGAATAATTACTTGGTTCTCTCGACAAATGTCAACAGTTTTTTTCCTCAAACTTATCCCAGTGAAACTTTTCTCTCTGGAAAACGTAAAACTGAAGGGTCTAGGAAGTAGAAGCCATGTACATTGATATTTTTGCTCTCCTCTCCCTTTTATGGCTCAGAACATCTTTGACAGCCAAAGCAAAACAAAGCAAAGATCTCTGAAAACACCAAAGAGCCAAGGTGAGACAGGTCTTACTGTATGCAAATGAATACAAATGAACCAGTAACAAGGAGACAGATCTTATGTAGATTATATGCAAATGATGCAAGGGAACGAAGGGTCTTCTTACATGAGTATGTGTGGTGTATGGGTGCTTACAATGTGTACGCAGGGTGCCCAAGGAATCCAGAAGAGGGCATCAGATCTCCTAAAGTTGGAGTTAGAGGTGGTCATGAGCCACCTGATGTGTGTGCTGGGAACCACATTCTGGTCCTCTGAAAAAGCAGTGACATCTTTAACTGCTTTCCTCCAGCTCCTAATTTCTAATTGTACGTTTCTATAAAAGTCAGAGCCCTAGGAGAAAGCCTCAGTGTTTTGTTGTAACTCCATAAGACTTGACAGAGGAAAGGAGAGCAAACTCCTGATTTACATGCTGTCTCTCTCTATTTCTGTTCTTTTAAGTACGTACATGGCATGGCATACGTTACAGAATATAGACTGTATGTTTTATTTATATTGCTCCTTTTTCCTTGGATAGAGACTGTATGAGTCCAGGAACGTATGTATACACACACACACACACACACACACACACACACAAAACCTACAAGCCAAAACCATTAAAAGAAATCACTGCACTGTGAGGAAGCCTAATTGATCTCCTAAAATGAATTCCCAATGTGTTTTCATCCTTAATTAGCTTGCTTAAAGGTTTTTAGCTGATAACGACTCTCTAGCGTTCTCGTAGGTAAAACTGCTGCAAGTGAACAGACAAACAGCTTCAGTTCAGCTTTCTGTGTTGGTCAGCTTTACTGAACGCATGCCACGGCACTGCTCAACCAACTCTGCCATCCCATCCCATCCCGTCCCGTCCCGTCCCGTCCCATCCCGTCCTGTTGCGTATGTCTCAAGAAATGTGTTGAACATAAAATAATTGATCTCAAATAGCTGACTAATCTCTAAGGCATCGTTTCCACTATTTCTAGAGATGGTCTGAGCTGGACCACAGTCCGGGAAAAAGAATTAACACATACAACTACGTATCTACACAAAGGGGAATTATGAGGTCATGGAGAAGGAGAGGAAGGGCTCTGGGAGGGTGTGCACCCACATAGCAGGTGGCTGGAGGGGACTGACTTCATGCCTTCCGTTCCCCTCTCCAAAATACCCAGAACTTACAAGAACCTATATATAAGTAATTCTCACTTTGGCAAATGAGGTCTCGCTATTGCACGTAGGCGTGTCTCAATTAACACAAACTTCCTGAGAGAAGTGGAGAACTCGTTCCATCCTCAACGCTTAGCTCTCAAGGCTAGACTGCTGGATTCCCCATAATCTGAAGGAAAAAAAATATCAGGGAAAAAAACAGGGCTATACGGGGCTGGAGTGAGCGGGGCGGGAGAGAGCGGGGGCCCGGCAGAGATCCTGAGATCAACAGCAGCCACACACATGATAGCTCACGGCCATCTGTACAGCTACAGTGTACTCATACACATAAAATAAATAAAAATAAATCTTAAAAAAAAAAAAAACAGGGCTATAGAACTCAGTGAGTTTTATATCTCTTCACAAGTATCTACTCAGATCAGTCCAATGTATTTTTAATCTACAATTCTCTGCAATTTATAAGAGTGTAGTTCAGTAGCACAGTTTTTCTCCAGCCTAGAGTTTAACCCTAGCACCACAGAAACAATGACAAAACCAGAATATACAGGACTACATTCTAGATTCAGTAAATAGTAGTAAGAATACAATTAATAAAATTACAAAACATAGCTGGATTATGGTGGAACACAGCTTTAATACTAGTACTCCTGGGGTGTGAGTTCAAGACCAGTCTAGTCTACAAATCGAGTTCCAGGACAGCCAGGACTGCTATACAGAGAAATCCTTTCTCAAAAAACAAACAAAAACAAACAAACAAATAAGTAAACAAAAATGCAACGTGAATATTTATTTATTGTTACTGGACAAACTAGCAAAGTGTGTCCCCTAGTTTACTTAATGTGGCTATACGGCCAAGCCACGGAAATGTGTCAAAGGGAGTTAGTGAACTGTATATATTGCATAAGGTCTCTTTGCAATCGTAGCCTCTAAAAGATCTATTCTGTTAGCCATCTATGATGAGAACCCAAGGACTTGAAAAAGCAGAAGAGATCAGGGCACTGATAATCTGCTTTTTAAATACTAGTATAAATTCAACTCCCAGTGCACACTGGGATTTAACGGATGGCAATTTTAGGCTGAACTCATTTTCCATGTCTAAGCTGCCCTGAGCTTAACAGAGACCCAGATCTGGAAAGAACAGCACAGTTAGTTAGATGGGAATGAAGTCACCATTTCAGGCCATGCTTGCAGATGTCGATTAGGGTGAATGACACTCTTCTCAAGCTGACTTTGGCACCTGAACCCGAGAATGGAGGCATTTTTATTAAGTCTGACTGACCAAGATCTGACTGGGGGAAAAAAACTAGTATATGACATTTCCAAATCGTAGCAGTAAGTACGGTAATCATGAAACTTCTGACGACACTGTCAAACACTCTACAATACACGAGTGCTCTGTCATGCTTGAAAATTCCATTCGGCTCTAGAAAATGATATTCTGCTTGGGGTCTGGCTGGCTTTCTCTGCTATTCTTCTGGCCCACCAGCCTCCTCTGCTGGACTTCCTTTCCTCAGTGCAAATGGTGAAACAGGCAATCTAGCCAACTCCATCAAATCTGATGGATAGCAGCCACTACATCTGTAATTCCAATTGTTCAAACTGCTTTGCAATGCTGCTACCAAAAAGCCAGATACTTAAGAACTAACAGGCAACAGCTACACAGTCTGAAGGTGTCTGAACTCCGGGCATCAGAGCTCATCATATACTCACAACCCCCACCCCCAACTCCACCCCCTCCTCATGACACAGATGGTCTGACGCGATAATCCTGCTTTGCCAAGAACTCATAGGGTCAGGAGAGTCAGGGAAGACACAGAGATAAAATAAGAGTCAGCCAGATTAGAAAACTCTAGCGGTGACATAGCAATTCTGTGACAGTCTCTCTACTTTTGTCCACACCTGAAGTATCCAATTATAAACGATCTTCTAAGGATGTGTTTATGTGTTTGTTATCAGCATAACGCTTCCTAGAGTTTTTGACTCCTTCAGCTAGGGCTTGTACCTTGTACCGGACTCCATAGCAACACCCTACATTTAACCAGTTACATAAGAAAGACCTGTCCAATGTGTATGCTTCCCATTCATTCACACATTGTACCCATCTCGAGAGCTCCAGAGTTCATTCAACTATGAATTGAGAAACTTCCCACTATAACAGATTTTTTTGACGGTGTTACTTTGATTTCTTTGTCTATATTTAGATGTCACCATACACGGGAGAGACAATAGACAACGGTTCTCTTCATTTATCATGTGGGCCCTAGGGACTGAACTCAAGGTCATGAAGCATGGTGGCAAGCTTTAACTTTCTGGGCCATCCCCTTGGCCCTAAATCATCATTTAAATGCAGAATGGTAAGCTTTTAATCAATTCCTGTTCTCACAGACCTTAGACCCACAATACAAGTCTCGTGAGTGAGACAACGGAACAGAAACACATGACTCGAAACTGTGGTAAGTAAAAAGCCATGAAGTAAGAAATCGTGGGAAGTGGCTCCTGGCAGAAGCAAGGACGGTGGCTCCTATGTGCTAAGAGATAGACCAACTTGTTCCAAGAGGAAAAGCTACTTAAGACTAAATCATCAGATTGCAGAAGTCTGGTAGGCTCGGGACAGATGAGGCACCCAGGTTTGGAGCTTCTTTGTGAATCAATAATCACACATAGCTCTTTAAGCTGGGAGAGATGGGGTGCAAGCATTCTGCTTGAAATAGCCATGTGCTTCCAGGACAATCAAATCACACAGATTTTAGAGACAGTGTCACTGATCTCCTGAACAGCACATTACACATAAAAACTTCCTCGAGACTTGTGGTATGGCAGCACCTTGTCCCTCCCCAGCTAGAAAATGAGGAACTGATCCTTTCTACCACATCTAATTTCTGTCAAGTTATGAAGTCAGCCGTTCTGCTGATACCAGCACTCATCACATAAGGGAACCCCAAGAGAAACACAACGGGGTGTGTGTGTCTCCGTGATCGCTGCCAGCAGACCCCTTCTAATCTTTGTCATAGAAAAGCTTGCACCCCAACAATAAAGACAAAATCCAGTTGAGCATCAGTCAGCCCTTTTTTCCAGGGATATCTGGTCAACCAGGGAAAGAAAAGCTACATGAAATAAGAATGGCCCACGGAAGTAGAAATCATGCTGTGGCCAAGGATACCAGCCATGGATGAAGAGGTCTTACATGTGAACTCCACTCAGCCAGTTATTGGTTAATGGTCCATGGTAAGATATTTTAGCAGCCACCTCTCTCTCTCTCTCTCTCTCTCTCTCTCTCTCTCTCTCGTATCTAAAATGGTGGTGGTGTTTCTAACCAATGGGCTCTGACGGGATTAAGTAAAACGGATGTAGTATACATCTACAGCAGGGCAGCTGGTACCCAGGAAACACCCATAAGGTCATCTTCCTTTACGAACAGGAAGGCAAAAAGCCACCCCACATCTACCTCTATTATTCGAAAGAACCGGGTCATATCACATGGTCACTCACAGGATTCCAATTTAACATACACTGAGACACCTAGAAAGTCAGGAAGGATCTTGAATATGGCCTCATCTCATTACTTCATTTGAACGATGAGTAATAAGAAGTTGAAAGCCAAGGTGCTGACCTTCTAAGTGCTAATAATGCTCAACATAGTGGGGGCTACAAACATTGATGTAATCCAACGTTGACGTTACTGTTTCTTTCCGTTGGTTTGTCTTCCTTTCTCTTCTCTGTTTGGGGAGTAGGGTGTCCCTGTAGATAGTCCTGGCTAGCCTGGACTCTCAGTGTTCTATGTGACCATAGGCCAGTCTCGAGTTCTTCTCCTTCTGCCTATGGTCATCATGACCAGGCAGATGGCTTTGTTGTTGTTTTGTTTTGTTTATGTTGCTGTTGTTTTTATGTTGCTTTTGTGATTTTCCTTTTGCTCTTTTGTTTTTGTTTTGAGTCAAATCTTACTCCATAACCCAGGCTGGCCTGGAACTTACTATGCACACTAGGCTGTATTTGAACCCACAAAAAACCTACCTGTCTCTGCCTCCCGGGTGCTGGCAGTAATGGTATGCACCACCGCTCCTGACCCAAAACTGATTCTTAAAGCAAAAAGATTAAAGGGAAATTTCTCTGAAGTAGCATGGTTAATGAAGGCCACTAACGCCTTGCCATCTTCTGGGATCCCAATATTCCACCACCATGACTTAAATAGCTGGTGTGGTGGCACATGCCTTTAATCCTAGCCCTCAGAAAGCACAAGCAAGGGGATTTCCAAGTTCGAGGCCAGCCTGGTCTACATAACGAGTTAATTCCAGGACAGCCAGGCCTACAAAGAGAATCCTTGTTTCAAAAAAACCAAACACAGAAAAGAAGAAAAAGAAAAAGAACAAACAAGAAAAAAGGAAGACAACAGCCAGCAGGCAGCTTGTCTGACTGACTAGCTACTGACTAGCTATTCCGCTCACATCGCTCACACCGCTCACATCGGACAGGCAGGGACAGGAAAGCACAGCTGGAAAGCCTCAGGTCCAGGTGTGGAAAGAAAATAAACAAACTGCAATGTTGGAGCCTCAGAAACACAGACTCCTGGGGCCAGGAGCAAAAAGGCAGGTCCCATGCCGAGGCTGAAGGAGAAATTTCTTATTCTTATTTGCTGACAACTGATTTGGAGTCCTTCTTTCAAGAGACACCAACTGTGGGACATCTCGCAAAGGTCAGGAAGAAAACAATTCTCCCAGGCTCCTGGAAAGGAACCCGAGGATCCCAAGCAACATTTTTTTATACACTTACCCGACACACGCACACACCCCCAGGCCCCTTTGTGGCTGGCTTCTAGAGCCAAAACAGTCATGTGGCAGGCAGCTCCACTGTGCTAAGAATTCCATTCAGAGACTCAAGTTCATGCACAGGTTATAGATGGGAGGAGTGACAGTTTCACCTCAAACAACTCTCTGACCCCTAAGGTACAGCAAACTGAGTGTAGGGAACCTCTATTTCACAAAATGGCTCTTGCATATGAGCGTGCCTGGTCCAACAACTGTCTGTCCATCAACCCATACAACTCTGTGAACCACCCCGAGGATCAGACGGTCAGACTGGCTTTGTGGTTTTTTGAGAGCTGAAAGTTCTCGGCTCACTCCATTATTTCTCTTCGGGATGATCTCAGTTTTCATCCTAAAAGACATTTGCTTTTGCCAAAATATAATGTAGAAGTGCTCTGACAGATACTGGACGCATGTGGGTTGGCTCTTATCCTCAAACTAAAAACATCTGAGAAGCTGAGAGCGCAGAGGGCTCGATTCCTACCCAGTGCTGTTCTGTAAACGGGGCGTTCCTCTTACTCACAACAGGCAGTAAATGTACGCCTGTCTCTCTAAGCTGCTGATCGAGGGAAGGGAAATGTCCGGTTTTTCTCAAGTAGCTCATGAGCTAGGGGGTTACTAAAGAACACTACTGGCCTTTGTGTGTGGCATTGAATGTTCTGGAATCTGCCACTCATTTTTTTTTTTTTTTTTTGGAATAGCAATTGATCTAACGACGCATGAACATTTCTACCAGCTCATCAATCAGACCCTGGGGGACTAGCTCTTTACTCCAACACCCCCAACTTTTCATTCATGCTCTTGGGTTTGCAAAGATGCAATCTCATACAGGAAACAAACCAGTTAGGACATGTCCACTTTTCCCTTTTACCCAGACTATTTGACTCTACTGAATGGCCCTATAAAAAGAGCATGTGTGTGTGTGTGTGTGGGGGGGGGTTGTCAGTTTCACTTTCTTCTTTGTGGTGTGGATGGAACAAATGATAACTTATTTTAATTGTCTACACTGTTGGGAGGGAAGCCTACTGTGAAAATTAATTAAATGTGCTATCAAGATTTTTAGGGGTTTCAAGGAGAGAGGTTGCTATTGGTTTTAGGGGGTTGTCTTTGGTTTTGTTCTCTTGTTTTTATTTCTTTTTAAAGGAAAGCTTGATTCAGTCAAGACAGTTTCCCCATTCACAAATCCAGCAGCAGTTCAAGACACATTTTTTTTTTTTTTTTTTTTGGGTTTTTCGAAACAGGGTTTCTCTGTGTAGCTCTGGCTGTCCTGGAACTCACTCTGTAGACCAGGCTGGCCTCGATCTCAGAAATCCACCTGCCTCTGCCTCCCAAGTGCTGGGATTACCTGGTGATTAAAGGCTAGGCCCCCTCTCCCTGTGAATACAGCGGCTGGAAAGTCCTGTCAGAACCTAGCAGCCCGTGACCCACTAACCCAGTGAGCAGACTTCTTCCTTAAGTTCCTGCTTCATTCTGAGTAAGGGCCACAGTCTCTGTGACATATCAAAGTAAAAGGGCTGAAGAGATGGCTCAGCAGTTAAGAGCCTAGGCTCCAAGGGTCTGAGTTTCAATCCCCAGCACCTATTGGAGGCTCACGGCTGTCTGGAGCTCCAGCTCCTGGGGATCTGGCCTCTTCTGGCCTTTGCAGACACTAGAACTCAAATGGTACAGAGACAAACATGCACGCACAACACCCATAGACATAAAGAATGAAAACTTAAATAATAATACAATGAAAAGAGATGACACACCCGGGGATCCCCTGCCTGGCTCTCTCTTCATCCCTCTCCCGGCCCAGTCATCCTTCAACGAATGATGCGAGCTTAGCCTCAGCAGCTTGGAAAGTGTCCCTATGTCTGCCTGCTCTGTTTTTACCAGTTATTTACCCTTACCTTCAGACATCTTTCAGATCTTCTGAGTCTCGGTGGACTGGGTTAAGTCCCTCAGCTGATAGAGTGCTTGCCTAGTATCCACAAAGCTCTGGGTTCAACATCAGTTCTGCATAAACCAGATATCGTCAGAGCCCCACACCTTAGTGCCAGGGAGGAGGAAGCAAGAGAGTGTGGAGTTCAAGCTCAGCCTGGGGTAAATGACATCTGGCCTCAAAATAAATTAAATAAATATATAAGTAAATCGAAGTCTCCTTCCCCTATATCTAAAGTGTCTGACACATTCTCTACCTTACATTTCTTTTCCCACTTTCTATACCTAAAGCGGCTTACTACTATTAGTTTGATTTTTATCTCCTCTCCATTTCCCAATAAAATGCTGGCTTCCAACCAGTTGGAGGTGGTGCACACCTTTAATCAGGCAGAGAGAAGCAAGCGGATCTTAGTAAGTTTGAGGCCAGCCTGGTTTGTGAGCTCCCTGACAGCCAGGGCTACAGAGAGAAACCCTATCTTGAAAAACCAACATGGGGGGGAAAAAGTTTTATTCCAGAGAAAGAATATCTTTCTGACTTTTATTCCAGGCTTAGAACAATGTTTAGCAGCCTCTCAATATATGCATATTAACTGTGTGAGACAAAGGACCATGGGAAAAAAAAAATCAGATGATCCATCAGTAAGCACTGTGCCAGGCTAGGCCTGGGGGCAAACGAATAGGAACACTTTATATGCTGCTTTATGTTTTAACTTTTCCTTTAAGTAACAAACGTACTTTGCACCCCTCAGACATAAAAGTAGCTTGCATGTTTTAATTTCTTCAACTCCCATGTCTTCATTATAATTTAAAATGCCCCGTATTAACTCTGCCGGTGCCTTGCATTGGTAGATCTCACCAACCTCTTTGTACGGTTTCAAAAGAAACAAATGGAATACAGTTCAAGGTGTTAATTACACACGCTTATTAAAAACAAGCCCCCGAGACTGTCAGCTCTAACACTGAGCACTTTTATGGGTGTGTGGTTTATTAGTTTTATACATGTGAGAAAGTCAAACACAATAAGCATAATATTGCAAAATAGTCTCTACCAAAGGGAAACGATTCCACTCTACAGCCAAGCCTAAGAACAGCTCTCGTCTTTAAGTCCAAGAGTCGGGAGCATAGCAGCAGCAGACACAGGTTTCTACATGCTGACAGAGACTGACAGAGCAGAGACGGTGTGCCCCCTTCTGCAACCACGGCTCAAACAGGGGGACAGTTATTTGTACTGCTCTAATATGTTCATATGAATGGGGGGAGCGTATTCCAAACATTCTGTGCATTTGGGTCACAAAGTGTACCTGGGGACTAACTGGACAATATTTTGTGTGACAACTAGAGACAAAATATTATGCACAACTACGGATGGGAGAGATTACTGTGTTCAAAAATATCGTGGAATGACCATTTTTTGATCTCCAAGCCAGGACCACAAAAACAGGAAATAAAGATTCTCCTCCACAAGGCATTAGAGGCACAGCAGGTACCTCATTCCCCTCTTGGCCATGGATGGCAGGTGGGGCGTGCCTGATGGGGAAGATGCTGGCTCCCTGGGCTGCTTTGAGTTCTATGAATTTAGAGGGATGTAGGGGCTCTGCAGCTACCTGCAGAGTGGCCTTGGGAGTTTGTTATGAGAACCAGAGCTCAGGTCCCAGCACCACGTAACAAACAAACCAAGCATCCTAACAGCACCTATAACTCCCACTCTCTTCTGGCTTCTACATGTGTACATGCTCTCTCTCTCTCTCTCTCTCTCTCTCTCTCTCTCTCTCTCTCTCTCATACACACACACACACACACACACACACACACACACACACACTGTGCATAGACTCAGAAACACACACACATAAATAATGTTTTTTCTTATGGTTTTTCCAGACAGGGTTTCTCTGTATACCTCTGGCTGTCCTGAAACTTGCTTTATAGACCAGGTTGGACTTGAACTCACAGAGATCCACCTGCCTCTGCCTCCTGTGTGCTGGGATTAAAAGTATATGCACTTCCACACCTGGCCAATAAATAAATCTTTTTTAAAAAGAGATTTCCAATTTCTACTTGACTTCATTTTCTCCTGAACTTTAGCCCACCAAATAAGCATCATTTCTTCCTGGTCCTTGGCAATAAAGCCCCAAGACAGCGAGAGGAGGCAAGCAGACCTTGTGGGAAACTTTGTGGCTCTGTGAGGCTGGCATTTGAACAGCATCTTCAGGACAAGCAAAGGGGAGTTAGGAAGCATGAGACAAACTATGCCATCTGCAGCAATTAGTTCACGAATGCATCTTTTTTAGTTTATCCCTCATTTAATAATAATTAGACAAGAACATTGGGAGGCAGAGACAGGCAGATTTCTGAGTTCGAGGCCAGCCTGGTCTACAGAGTGAGTTCCAGGACAGCCAGGGCTATACAGAGAAACCCTGTCTCGAAAAACCAAAAAGAAAAAAAAATCAACGGAAACATATTTCTGAAAAGACTCTGAAACTCTTAACTCCAAAGCAGAGAGAAAATTCAATTAGAAGAAGCCAAGATGAAGTAGCAGAGGGCTGGGAGAAAGAGAAAGCCCCAGGGGAGTCATTTCATCTATCATGTTCACAGGGGCACAATTCAAGGCCCAGAGGACCTGGACCACTGTCCTTAAAACTCTCCAGAGATAACTGCTAGGTAACTCTCCCCGAGATGCTAAATCTTGCTGCCTTTACATCTCTAGGAATATGATGACGCTTACTTGTTTCTGAGGACTGCAATGAATTCTGCCCACATCCCCTGTGGGTTTTATTTGGTTTTACGGTTTTTGATTTTTGAGACAAATCTCATCTAGCCCAGGCTGGCACTGAACCCTATGTAGCCAAGGCTAGCCTTGAATTCCTAATGCTCCTGCCTCTGCCACCTGGGTGCTAGGATTATGAGTTTACGTCATTACGTACGCCTGCTGCATTTTGTTCGTATAAATTGCTTTTCAATAAAAGCTGCACAAAAATACATCTAAAAGATCACTCACTTGAGTTTCCCACCCCCCACCCTTATTCAAGGAGAACACGGTATCTGTTACTAATAGATTGTCTAGTCTGTGAATTTGGGGGTAAGGAAGATATTTGGTTTCTAGGGTGGTGTTTTGGAGGGTAGTTTTTGGTTTTCCCTCTCTCTTCCCCGAAGAACATCTAAGTTTTTAGTCAATGAAAGGGAAGAACTCTCGAGGTTGGTTTAGGACTAACAGGCAATCTCCCTGCCACGTGGTTTTACTTTAAAACCAGTTCTCACTGTAGTCCAGGCTATCCTTGATCTTCTTGTATCAGCAGAGGATAACCCTGAATTCCTGTTCCTCCTGCCTTCACCCTCCTTAGGATTGCAAGTGAACCACCACACCTGGTTAATATGGTGCTGGTATCAACCTCAGGGCTTTGCGAAAGCTCAGTAAGAGCCCTAGGAACTGAGTAGTGCATCCCACCCCCCACTCACCCACCCACCCCCATGCGCTACCCCCCAGGTCCCTCCTTATATGGTTAAGTAAAATCAGTGTGAATTACAGTATTCCTCAGCTACATGCAGCACACAGCTGAGGAAGCACAGACCTGGGTGCTTAGCCAGCCCAAACAAATTGTCACATCCTTAGCTCCATCATTTCTTCCTGAGGCCACGGCTTTCGGCTGACCCGGGAGCCGTGAGTGACCCCACCCAAGGTCCTGTGGGAAAAACTGGGCCTCAAATGCTGACGCTGCTCCTGCCTGAGACTTTGGCAGACTCTGAGCTCCACTGCATCCTGAGAGATTGGTGCCAGGTCCAGAACCTTGGTCTACCCCACCCAAGCTCCCCAGCCCGACTTGGGCAAGAGGCTAACCTGGGAATATGCTGGCTGGGGATGGTGGGCCAAGGCACACACCCTAGCCTGGCTTTGGCCAGGGCAGGGGGCTGCGTGTCATCACATCCTGCTCATGGCACCGCACCCTCTGCAGGAAGGCTTCCTCAGGAAATCCTGACTTCTCCAGAAACACCGGTGGCCCCATGCCTGAGGACGTAAACACAAGCCTTGTGGCTTGTCCTTTGTTCTCCGTCCTGCAAACCTGTCCAGCCTCTGGCTCAAGAACTTTTTTTTTTTTTTTGGCGCAGGACAACTCAGGAGTGGACTGAGCCGCCATGGCTCGTAGAACCAGAATTCACAAGTCCAGAATGCACAGAGCAGCTCACATGAAGACAACCTCTGCCAGGACAGAGGTTCTCACCAGAGCTGATTGGTTATGAAGAGGGAAATGCCATTAAGTGGCAAAGGGGCTAAGGACTTAGCTTGGTTGGTAGAGCGCTTACCCAGCATGCACAGGGCCCTGGGTTGGATCCCCAGCACTGACTGCAGAAACCAGGACGGAAATCCTACCACTGGGGAAAAAATGAAGGCATGTGGATCCGAAGTATACTCATCACCAGCTATACGTGGAGCTGGAGGCCAGCCTGGGCTACACAAGACCATAGATGAACAAAGCAAAAGACATAGACCACTGTGAAGATAGGTTTTTCTATTCTGTGGTCAGAATGCCCAGTCTCTGTCTGGACTCCATGCATCCCTTGGCGTCTCTTCTAGAGTGCTTGGCACATAGAAATACCCAATACATAGTGTTAAATGAAGACTTCCCCTCCCAAGCCGCTTCCTGGCTTTCACTTCAAAATAGGCATATGTGCCAGGACCACTACCCAGAAATATGGAAAGGGGGGAGAAAGAGAATGAGTAGAAAGAAGTTGTGCCCCCTCCTGCATCCTTCTCATGCCCACCCCAGCCCATCCACCCCACTCTTTCACTATGGCAGTCTTTTGATTCTTCCTTAGCATCAGGAGCATTAACATACATTCTCTGCTCTACTGTCTTAATGAGTTCACATCTCATGGAGCCAGATAGAATCTGTATGTGGTGTAGAAAAGTGTCTCTGTCATCCAGCCCCCGCTTCCTGTCCATCTTCCTCACCCACGTCACTAGCTACAGATGCTGCCAGATGTTCCTGTTGTCAGACTAGAAGGCAAGCTGGCACTTGACCTGGTACCACAGGCTGGCAATGGCTTGTGTGTCCTTTCAGGGGCTGTAACGAAGACTCGAGTGTCCACTGCAGTGCAGTGGAAGCCGATTTCTGTGGTTTTGCCCAAGTTTCCTCTGCTTGATCTGTAAAATGGGGATGATAACAACAGTCCCCATACCTCAGCACACTGGGCTGTGCTCAGGTCAAAGTGACATGAGCTGTGAATAAGCACAGGGTCCGCTTCCCCAGCTACAATGACCTCAGCCAGGAATAACTACTGAGAGCCAGGCCTAGAGCATTACCTTTCTACAGCCTCACCCAATGAAAGGAATGATTTTTCCCCCCAAGGAACAGTGCTGGAGTTTTCAAGGGGGAAAATGGAGTTTTGGGTTATGTTTTGTTTTGTTTGTTTGTTGGAGACTCATGTAGCCTAGGCTGGCCTTGAATTGTGTATAAACCGAAAATGATCTGACCCTCCTGTGGTATCATACTCAGTTTATGAGGTGCTGGGCATCAAACCCAGGGCTTCATGCATGACAGGCAAGCACTTTCCCAAGCAAGCCACATTCCCCTGCACCCTGAAGAGATTTCTGCCATATTTAATTAAATCGGACACAATCGACACCACAGTGAACAGTTCCCCTTAGACCTCCTATGTGCACCACGGCATGTGTGGAAATGTGCATATGTGCACAAACACACATACACAAAGTCTCAAAACATTTTAAGCATTATGTATTTCTATCCTGTCTTTCTTCACAGTGAACTCAAGGCAACAATTCAAAATACTAGCTGAGACCCACTTTTTTTTTCTTTTCCAGACAGGGTTTCTCTGTGTAGCCCTGGCTGTCCTGGAACTCACTCTGTAGACCAGGCTGGCCTCGAACTCAGAAATCCGCCTGTCTCTGCCTCCCAAGTGCTGAGATCAAAGGCATGCGCCACCACCACCCGGCTGAGACCCGCTTTTCCACAATACGTTTGAGTCACTAAAGGACCACGCTTTATCCATCCGCCATCCTCCACGGGTCTACTTTAGACAAAGTCCACTACCATGGTCAATTCCTATAACTTGCACAGTTCTGTATGCTGTGAGAGATGTTCTCTCTCAGGAAAAAAATCAATCTGAAAGTGAAGTCACTAATATACACAAAGGGGGGTGGGGCAAAACAAGGTAATAAAAGATATTCTAAATGCCCAGAAAAATTCAGAATGAGTTAACATTAGGCCCACAACCCATCAGGCTCCAGATATAAAATAAAGGCAGAGACGTTCCATAAAGAGGGAGGCAGGGCTCAGGGCCACCACTAACCACCTGCTGAGCTCATCCTTAGGACTAGACCCCTAATCAGACAGAGAAACCCACCATTCGCCTCTCCAAGTCTAGACAGAGCCCAGTCAGTGAGGCTCTTCTTGCTGTGTCTTGGACTCCTGCACCCCCAGCTCTTCTTCATGCTGCATCTTACAGTGTGTTTCTTTCTTCAACACCCTGTTCTCAAAACCAACCTCCATCTATCTTTCCACTCACACCTCCCCTTCAGTCAAAACACTTCTTACCTGGGCCTCTGCTGCAGGGAAGAGCAAGACCCAAGAGGTGCTTAAGGACTGTGGAAAGAGGGGTTCCCAAGAGGAGGAGAGTGACTGATGAGGATGGCAATGTGACCCTCCTCGCAGCTCTGTGCAGCTCTGCCATATACCCAACAGGCCTTGGTGATAATAAGAAGACAGAAGCATTTGATACAACAAAACTCACCAAGTGCCCAAGCCTACAGAAAGCTGAATGTCAAATGCATGATACAGATAGTAAGTATCATAAAGATTACACAGGAAAAAATAAAGATTATATGGATATGAGAAAAGGTTAATTTTACAATGTCAGGACAAATACCTTTAAAAAGGTAAAACAGGAGAAGGGGGGTGGGGAGGGAAAGAATAATCCACTACTTGCATAGGACAGTACATTCCTGAAAACCTGGCAGTCCAGGAAGCTAAGGTGGGAGGATTGCTATGTGTTCAAGGCTAGCACCAGGACAACTAGAGATACAACATGGCAAAGATCTCATGTTAAGCCTTCCACCCTCAAAAGTAACCTGTCCAGATGTGGAAGCCGCAGAGCGCAGCAAACAGCTTGGAACTTGCCTGGCCTTAACACACGAGCACACTTGGTAGAGACGGTTTTGTCTATCATGACACGTGCTTCATTTGGCAAAACCAATATCCTCGAGCGCCCTTTCTTAATATTTTGCCAAGTTGCGAGCTGCCGGAACTCTTGTGAATGGTGGCGAATACTTACTACACCTGTGCTCTGCCCGTGGTATAACTTTCTTTCAACTTGGCCCTGATTCTTCCAGGAAAACATTCCTCTCATCTTTATCATTTCCTATCCCCAAAGCAAGCCTAGCCCCATGTTCCGGAACTTTACTATGAGTAGACTCAGGACAGGAAGTATCTGCATCTCAGGACAGTGTCTATACTCATGTCTATGGCTAAGTTTGACTCCAAACACCCCCTCCTTTCTTGGGGGGGTAACCCACAGTTCCCCCCCCCCCAAGTAGCCGCATGACTGGCAAGGGGAGGGTGGCAGCTGTGGGCCACTTCTTTAAGCTTCTAGGGACCTTTTCTTCTAGAAGCATGACTCACAGGCCTCAGTCTCAACTCTTAAAATTTTGCTTTTCCTCTGCAAGTCCAAAGTTGGTTAATGGGAAGTGCACTGGGCTGCAAGGGGAAGTGATGGAGGTTTTGGCATGAGTCACTGGGCTGGAAGCAGATGGATGGTCATGAACAGTCATATTCTTCAGGGAGTAGAAAACTCTTAGCAGGACTGGCTACAGATGAGCCAGGAAACTTGATTTTTCTAATTGACCATTTTTATATTACTATACGAAGACATTCCTCTGGATACATTTACCCTGGGTGAACAGTAGAGATTAAAATGAATTTTTAAATGACGGGATGACCTATTTGATTTTAATTAAAATGTCCAACATAGACTCTACAGGGAATAAAAGATTTTATAAATGGTTTCCATTTTCTCCACGTCTTCCCTTCCGTTCATCCCTAATCATGAGCAATCTGGTCAGGAGTGATTTCTGAAGTCCCAAAGATGGTGTCCCGGGCAAGATGTCTGTGCAGTGCGCCAGACAGAAAGTGGGGCCAGGAGGGCTCTCAACCCGGAGAACTTAATTTTCCCATCCAGAAGCCTCTATCACCCCTTCCCTAACTCAGTAATCACAGAACACCAAGTGTTAGGGGATTTAGCTCAGTAGAAGTCATACACCACCAGAATCCTGTTTGCTATAAAGGGTGAGTTCCCTCAGGAAACACAGCCTTTACTTCTCTTTTCGGGAGTCAAGATGTCTCTACATCCCCAAATCCTTTACCAGAGCCCCGCCCGACACCATCTTACCCACCCAACCAAGAAGTCAGTTCTACTCTTATGCTCTTGCTGTTACTCTTGCTCCCTTGCTCCCCCTCTCTCCACCTTCCCTTCCCCCGCCACCCTCCACGAGGCCATGGCCACCTTCTCCTTCTCTTTCTACAAAAAATCCTTAAAAACAAAAAAAAAAAAAAAGTCAGTTCTAGGACTGACATCAATGACACTATTTTTTGGCGTGTATTGTGTAGTAAGGTTTTCCTCTGCACAGCCCCTGCACAGGCCCGGTCCACCTGTTCAGTTCACGCTAGTCTCTAGCATGAAGTGCTGGACTCCGAACTTTCTTTCCTGTCTTTGTGTCTCCTCACTAAATACTCCTGAGGACTTGGCTACTTCCCTCATTCGTGCCCCCTAAGGAGCTTTTGCTGACTCTGTCTCCAAGAGTCTCAGACAGGTTTGTATTGTGCTTCCCTGCTTCTCTCTCTCTTCTCTCTCCTCTCTTCTCTTCTCTTCTCTTCTCTCTCTCTCTCTCTCTCTCT
>JADRCD010238807.1:29306-45229 GCA_019843815.1 Montemys delectorum
TCTCCCCGTCCCCCTCCCCCTCCTCCCCCTCCCGTTGCCCCTCCCCCCGTCCTCCTCCTTCCTCCTACTGGTTGAGGCGTTGGGCCCTCCAAAGTGATTCTGCCTCCTCCCAGTGGCTTCGTGCTCCACCAGCAGAGCCAGAGCACTGACTCCCTCTAGGAGTGTCTTACAGCTGGCTGTGGCTTGCCAGCAACAGGCTTCAAACAACAGGAATGTATTGTCTTAGTCGTTGAGAGCAGAAGTCAGGTTTCCCCTTGAAACCTGTAGAAACAGGAGACTCTTGGCTTCTTCCCAGCTAGTGGTGTACCAACGACTCTTGGGCACAGGTTAGCTCCGGATACCTCTCCAGTATGAACCTCCACGTGGTGTTTCGATCTTTTATATGCCCACCTTCCCTCTGCCTGACTGTGACTATGTCCAAATCTCCCTTGCCCATCCTAATGATCCCATCTTAAAACTTGGTGGAATGTACAAAGAACCCATAAGCCTCTAGGAGTTAAGACTTCAGCTGAGTAGCCACGGTACCACCTCACAGGGTCCCAGGGATAGTTAAACCCACAAAGAGACTCCTGCTATATTTGGCACTGAGAATGCACTCAGTGGCAGTGTCTAATGCAGTTCTTATTATTCCTAGATCACCTATTCTTTTCTTACTATGGCATCTTTGTTTAAAAAGTTTTAAAAGCAGCTAGTGGGACAGGAGCGAGTGGGGCCTGAGCGAGTGGGGCCGGGGGAGAGGAAGGGGAGTACGAGTTTTAAAAGCAAGTCTTAACCCAGAGGGGTAACCCATTGCCAGAATCCTAAATCTGGAGATGCCAAGACAGAAAAAACACAAGTTTGAGACTCCTCTAGGGTACACTGCAAGATCTTAGATAGATAGATAGATAGATAGATAGATAGATAGATAGATAGATAGATGGATGGATGCAATTTATCTTGGTGGCAGCCAATTTTCCAAGCAGACACAAAAAACATGACCACCCACCAAAGTCCTTGGGAAAAAAGTAATAACAATGGAAGTCTGGGTGGTAAACTGGAGGACGTCCTTTGTCCTATGGAAGAGCTCTGTGGCTTCCAGGTTGCCAGGAATGCAAAGCTATGTAGGAATCACTAAAGGAAGGCTTCCAAAGAATCTGTGGGCATGCTGACAATTGAATTTGCTAAGTTCTTCTGATGTGTAGAAAAGAACTTCAATTCTACTATGCGGCCTTTCTACAGCTCCATTTAGCTATATCTGTATTTATATGGAAATACATATATATGGAGCTATGCGTTATGTATATTTATACATAATATGTTATATAGTATATATAATTATAAAATACGTAAAAATACTAACGAAAAAGGTCAAGAATAATAGAAGGTTAAGCATGGCAATAGAAGAACAAAAAGGTATTTGCCAACTGTCAATCCATCCAAAGGAGAGAGATTTTAAGGCTTATAACAGAGTTCAATTGACTGAGTGCTTATGTAGCATACAGGAGACCCTGTCCCCACAACCCCTTAAACAATGATTCAATTTAAACAAAGCAAAGCACGGTTACACTTAGTTTTAATGAGTATAAGAAGCCATGGCACATGCCGTAACTCCAGCTATGAGGGAGGCTAAGACACGGGTTCACACAAGGCCAGGAGCATGAGGCCAATCTGAGCAGCAAAGCAGGATTTAGCCTAAGAACAAACAAGAGTTTTCAGTGTGGCCATATCTAGTTGTACAATAGTGACAACCGAGCAGTTGTACAGTCCCAGCATGCTTTTCTCAGCACTCAGAAAGCTTGTTTTTGATTCAGACTCTCCCAGTACCACAGAACATGGTAGGGTACTACCACCTACTCCTCCCAATTATTTCGCTAAGTCATTTCTCTACCAAAACAACCCTTGGAGCCTTACCGACAACCTCTGCCAACTCCATTGCATAATTCTCTGGGTATTTATCTTGACAGGACTAGCAAATGCAGCATTCAAAACCTATGTGCTTTGGCCTGCTCTCTTGATCTCTGGCTGATCCTCGGAAACCATGGGTTACCTAGTGCCCTTGAGCAATCCCTGCCCTGGATTCTGTTCTCCCTGTGTAAGGACCTGAAGCAGCATACCCAAACTTGTCTACAAGTCTATCTACAGGCAGACAAACAATAGATTTATGTGTCTTGCAGCCTCAATGTTTTTATAAAGCCAAACCTCATATCTGAACAAACGACTCTAAGGCTTGAAACACTAGTTTGGCCAACAGCAAGAGACTGTCTTTCCCAATGTTGGGGAAATGGGGCTTCCTGTTTTTCCAAAACAGAATAGACTGGAAGTCACGAGACTTGGTGGTGGTGTTCCAGAGCTCCCATAAGCACAGCAACAGGCGCAGGAAAACAGGCACTCTGGTCTCTGGGATGCTCTCTGGTTCCCTGCAAGCAGTGAGTTTGCAGCATTGGCCCGAAGAAAACATCCAACATCTCCAGAACCAGGTAGCCTAGTAAAAACACAGGCTGCAGGCCATTTTGTGACTAATTACCCCCCCCCCACACAAAAACACACACACACCACACACACACACACACAAGTGCTGCTATGAAACAAAACACAAACAAACAAAAAAAGGAAGACATAAGCTGGCTGCAAAGCTCAGTGGATACAAGTCTTTCTTTACAACCAAACTCGAGAAGAGGAGTTCAAGGGTCAGGAGCCACGTAATGGAAGGAGAGAAATGACTCAGATGAGATGTCCTGTGACCTCCACCATGGCCTGAGTGCCACCCTCTCCGTTCTTCATCCCTATACTAGGTCAAACAAGTTGTTTATATAATCAATCTACCTATTCAGTTGTTGTCGGTGATAATGATGTAAGTAAGCACAAACCTACAGATGATGCATGAACCGTGAGTTCAATTTCCCACACCTCATAAACTGGGCATGGTGGTGCAAGCCACCAGAGGTACACACAGGAGGATGCTCAGCAAAGCTGTGAGTTCTAGGTCAGCTACATGAGCTGCATGATCCCGAACCTCAGAAATATAATAAATAAGAAACACACACACACACACACACACACACACACCACACCAGCAGAGCCACATCCATCTGCATCCGATCTACTGCAGAGGGAGCTTTGTAAACACGAAAGATGAAGTGGGCCAGCCTAGAAACCTGAACTAGAGATTTGCAAAAGCCAGCCAGACTCAGCTAACAACTATTGAATTGTGGGTACTAAAACATGTACGACAAAATAGAGCAGTGTTTTTAAAAAGAAAACCAGGAGCTAGGGAGATGGCTCAGTGGGTACTTTCCACCAACCCAAACTACCTGAGTTCAATCCTCAGATCCCACAGGGCAGAAGCGGGTAAGTCTCCACTTAATGCTCTCAAAACATACACACATGCCATACATGAATAAATATAACTCTAAAATGAATAATAAAGAAACCTGGAAGCTCAAGCTGCTTATGTGGCTAAAGGACAGTGGGTGTCAACAAGGGTAACTGTTGGTAATTAGCTATGACAGCATTTAATTGGCCAAGGAAGCAGGACATGATGGCTCATACCTGAATCCCATCACTAGGGAAGCTGAACCGGAAGGATTCCCAATGACTTCAAGACTACTCTCAGCTACACAGGAAACTCCAGATCAGCCTAGGCCAAAATCAGGACATGGACTCCACCCCCCTTCTCCCAAAAAAGTACACAACAATAAATAAACTGATCTCCCATGTATATAAGACACACTACTACATGTCAGGATAAAAGTATATACAAATGTGCTTAGTCTCACCTCTAAAACAGTATTAGAACAAGGAATACAGGAAGACCCTGCTACACATCTCCCCACTTTTAAGGAGCAGCTTGCCCCCATTTATCTCCCCTCTTGGTTTCTACGGAAGTGCTTCCACTATAGAAGGTATCCTGCCTTCTACAGACACAGACTCCAAGATGTGTCACCCAGCTAAGTGACAGCAGAAAGGTCCTGCCGTGGAACACCAATGAGTGTTAGAGTGTCTGACCCAGCTCTGTTGAGACAAGACATTGTTCTTGGCTAACGCTAAAGTTACATCACACAGATTTTACTCTTCCTCTCAGGTATCATTTATGAATGAATCATTTGACACCTACTTAACACTCACCATGAAGTCTCAGTTTCATAATGTTCCAATCAAAGCAAATGGCTACACTGCATTAGTGTTTCAAGGCTCTTCCATTAAATTACACCCTGGACACCACAAGAGACCTAGGTCCCACAAGGATGCTGCAGGAGGCAGTCATGGGCATAGCCCAATTGGCACTGCCTAATGCAAACATTCTTAGAAAGTTGTTAATAGATCTACAATTCATGATCAAATACATCTTCAAATGAAATGCTTTGCCTTTTATGGATAATTTATTCATGGTCTTTACAGACTTCCCCCCCCCCATCTCAGATTTCTTCTGGACATTTCCTATACATTCATACACGTTTCTGCAGACTTTAATAATAAAGTTACTTCCAAATAAAATTTCACATAGGTAGGATGCTTGCCACAGTCACAGCGTCCTGGGCTCACTGCCCGAACCATGTAAACTCATGTGGGGTACACGCCTTAAAATCCTGGCATTTGGAGATGGACGGAGGCGGGGGATTAGAAGTTCAAGGTCATCTTTCACCACATAGCAAGCTTGAGACCAGTTTGGACTAAATGAGACCTTACTACATCAATCAATAAATAGATAAGTACCCCAAAAGTATGGTTTTTTTGGTTTTGGTTTTTGGGGTTTTTTGTTTTTTGTTTTGTTTTTTTTGGAGACAGGGCTTCTCTGTATAGCCCTGGATGTCCTGGAACTCACTCTGTAGACCAGACTGGCCTTAAACTCAGAAATCCGCCTGCCTCTGCCTCCCAAGTGCTGGGATTAAAGGCGTGCGCCGCCACTGCCCGGCCCCAAAAAGTATGTTGATGCAACATTTTATTATACATTGGGGTTTATAATTTTCCCTGAAGCCACAGAGACTCAGCAAATAAAATCAGTTAACTGAAGGCTTTTAGCACATTGCGTGTTTCTATTAAGTTGCCTATTAAAATGCTCTCACCACAAACTTTAAGGAACAGCATGAAGCCTAACCATGTAGATGGACACAAAAGTCTCACCCTTGGGAGAGCCTCCTGTTACACACACACACACACACACACACACACACACACACACACACACACACAAAAGCCTTCCTTCGACACTCAAAACCAAACCGAAACAAACAGCATACGTCTTCTTCATTTAAACCCTCCTGTGCATGATCTCACTCAGACGTCGGGTAGAACAAAGTCCATCCCACATAAGCTGAGAGGAGAATAATGGTTAATGGGGACTGGAGGAACGGCTCTGCAGTCGGTAGAGGGCACTGGCTGCTTTTGTGGAAGACCCTGGCTTAGTTCCCAGCACTCACATCAGGGAGCTCACAAGCACCCATAACTCCAGGTCCAGGAGATCCAACCACCCTCTGGCCTCCCTCACGGGCAGCTGCACATGTATGTGCACATGGACTTAAGTGCACAATAAGTAAAGTAAATCTTTAAAATAATGACAATAAATAGGGCTAGAGAGATGGCAGTTAAGAGCACTGACTGCTCTTCCAGAGGTCCTGAGTTCGATTCCCAGCAACCACACGGTGGCTCACAACCATCTGTAATGGGATCCAAGGCCCTCTTCTGGTGTGTCTGAAGACAGCTACAGTGTACCCATACATAAGATAAATAAATCTTAAAAACATAAAATAATACTAATACTACTACTAATAATGGTGGTGGTTAGCAGAAGATACCATTGTTAGCAGGAAAGAGAAGGGACCAGGCAGGTGGGAGAGAGACTGAGTCATGGGTGACAAGTTACAGTAAGATTGAGGAGTCTACACTTATTCTGGTGGCAGGATGACCACAAACAACAATAATGTGCTGTGTGTTTCCAAAAGCTAGACGAAAGAACTCTGAACATTTTTTACCATAAAAAAAATAATGTTTGATCCAGGTTTGATCCAATTTGAATACTGAACACAAAACTTTGTTTGTCTTTTTCAACGATTAAATAAGTAAGGGCTGAAGCAATGGCTCAGCGGTTAAGAGCGCTGGTTGCTCTCTCAGAGGACTGGGGTTTAATCCCCAGAGCCCACATGGCGGCTCACACAACTGTCTGGAACTCCAATTCCAGAGGATCTGACACCCTGACACAGATGTCATGCAGGCAAAATACCAATACACGAAAATGAAAATAAATTATAAATAAATAAATGGGAGTCTGGGTATGGTGGCACAGCACATTGATATTTCTTGTCTAGCAGGCGTGAAGTTCTAACAACCTAGGCCTAGAGGGGATCACCTGCAATTCCAGCACTTGGGAGGCACGGACAGAAAAATCTAAGTCAAAGCCATCTTGCTCTACATATCCAATTTAAGGCCAGTCTTGGCCACATCAGACCCAGCCTAAAAATAAATTAATTAATATAATAAAAACTTTATTGTTTTATGTACTTGTAAGTATAACAAAAAACTTAGAAAAAAAACTTTAACACCTTAGACACAATGAAATATAAAAATAACATTCTCAACAACTTTTAAACAGAAATCACATTTTCATTACGAATTATCATTTGGCCTCAAGAAAACCCTAGCTATTAATAGCGTTCATGTTTTCTCTTTTAAATACAGAAAATATTTTAAACACACATTTCTTGGCACGTAGCTTGACAAGTTAATAGCTTGAAATGACTCATGCATTTAATTTTGTTTTTCTCTCTTTTTTCGTTTCGTGCTTTGAATCAGAGTCTTGCTATGCCCATGTTGGTCTTTCATAATCCTCCTGCCTCAGCCTTCCAAGTGCTAAAGTTATAGGAATGTGCCACAAAAACTGGCTACTCGTTTGTTTCCAAACTATATGTAAGAAAAGGACATTTGAAGCGGGGCAGTGGGGCGTACGCCTTTAATCCCAGCACTTGGGAGGCAGAGGCAGGCGGATTTCTGAGTTCGAGGCCAGCCTGGTCTACAGAGTGAGTTCCAGGATATACAGAGAAACTCTGTCTCGGAAAAACAAAAACAAAAACAAAACAAGAAAAGGACATTTGAGAGATAGCAAAGCAATATTGGTAACTGTTTATTTCATAAGTAAGGCCTTTAAAACCCATCTCCACTATAGAAATAATCCTATAGTAGAGACACACATTTTGAGATAAGTAACTCCTTTTCTCTACAAGTAACTCAATATAGAAAACTATATTTTTTTCAAAGCGCACATTTTTTAATGATATAAACAAATCATTTTTGCTCCAAATTGGAAAAAAAAAATACTTAGCAAAGGACAAGGCTTAGACAGCAGTCATTAAAAAAAAAAAAAAAATCAACAATAGTCAAAGGTGCTTAGGATGAATTTCAAAAGTAGCTAGGACGTAGGACACATACTGGAAAACCGTAACTTGGTCTTGAAGGGCACTTAGCTGGAAGTATGTGATACATTTTCTTCTCTATTAACTGTGTACTAAGAGAAGGAACGAAGCCACGGGCAGGTCCACAGCACTGACCCACAGGGCTGATTCACAGCACTGATCCAACAGAGCTCTTTCCCTCAGTACCTGCTTCAAAATCAAGAAAACATGATTTTGGCCGGCTCACATCTGCAATCCTTGTTGGTGGCTTAGAGACAATTCCGCTAGACTCCTCCCAGAGACCTAGCAACAGTTCGGTTGTCACCTGCCATCAGGTGTGGGTTGTGTAGGAGGACTGCTTGCTGCCCCAGCCCCCTTTCTCGCTCGCTCCCTCTTCTCCGTCTCTTTCCCTCCTTCTGCTCCCAGGAGGCCTCTCTTTCTCTCTATCCCTCTCTATCCCCACTTTCTCTGCCCTCATGGCTCTGTCTTCCTCTACGCCTTCTCCAGGTCCTTATTCCCCTCCCTTCCCCCACAATAAGCCTCCTACATCTGTCCCGTGATATGATTTCTCAGGATGACACCTTGGCGTGCCCCCCCCCCCCCCCGCCCCAACTGCCACCACATTTTATTTGGTAACAATAGTACTCTAGAAGCTGAAGCAGGAGGATTGCAACAACTCCAGAGCTAGCGCAGATGGGCCACTTAGTGAGTTCCAACCCAGTTTGCAATACAGAGTAGACTCTATCTCAAAAAGGAGGAAGAGGAAGGAAGGAAGGGGAGGGGGAGACGGCAGTGGACTAGGTGCTAAAGTTAACTGCGCAGGGAGGGAATCTCGAGATGCCTAAGGAGACTAGCAGGGGATCTCTGCAGACCGGAGCGGCCTCAGTTTAAAACGAACAGTCTAAATACAAGTGATTCCCATTTCTACCAGACAGCTTTCAAAGATCCAAGACACAGGCAAACACCAGCGCCCCCCAACCCCCCCACATCCCTCAGCCCCACCCCCACCCCGACCCCAGCCCAAGGACTGATTGCAAAGAACTGGAGCAACCTGCTTCCCTTTCTGAGTCAGAGCTACCCTGCCTGGCATGGGCAGTCTCTTGGATGGAGATGTCGAGAACACACAGCCTAATGTGCCTAGAAAAGACACAGGACAGGTTGCCTCCAGGTGGCATCCCTCCTCATGAAGGATTAATGCTGCTCGACAAAGCAAAGGAGGCAGGAGGCAGCTGGCTGGGAGCAGGAGCAGGGCTGCCCTGCTCAGGTCCCATTGCCAAGGCAATTAAATGAATGAGAACACTTCTAGGCAGGGCAGTGGCGTCCGTGTAGCTACCAAAATGTAGCAAGTATGAATTTTATCAGGTGAAATGTACAACAGACAACTCATGGCCATCAAAGATATGGCTACAAAGATATCTTTTATCTTATCTTATCCGCAGGCTCTCATTAGGCAGGGACCTCCAACCATAACATCACTCTTGCTGCTACTTCATAACCGTAACTTTGTTACTGTTACAAATTGTAGTATAAATATTTGATGTACAGGATATCTGATATGTGACCCCTATGGAAAGGTCATTTGACATCCCCTCCCCCGGGGTCCCGACCCACAGGTTGAGAACTTCTGGTCTGGACCAAGCAATGAAGCCTTTATTTATTTATTTTTTTCTTAAAGTTCATTTGTAGCTGGGTGTGGTGGTTCACACTTGTAAACAGAACTTGAGAGAGCAAGGTAGAAAGGACTATGAGCTTCAGTCCAGCACGGGCTACATGAGAGTTTCAGGCCACCCGAGCTACATTCATGCAAGACTATATAAAAATAAGATGTATTGTATTTATAGTGCGTGTGTATGTTTGTGTGTGTGTGTGTGTGTGTGTGTGTGTGTGTGCTATGTATATGTACACTGTGTGCTGGTGGCCATGGAGGTCCAAAGAGGACTTGGATATGGCGGAGCTAGGCATATATATAGGCAGTCGTGTTGATCTCTCTAAGTGTTGGTGGGGAAACAAACCTTCATTCCTGTTGATGCTGAGTCAAATGTGGGGCCTGGCAAGGTAGAGGAGAGATAACGATGGAGTGTATGTACGCGTAGCCTCTGCTCTCATCTCCTCTACCTGGCCCATTACCGCAGCCTCCAAACTCACAGGCCTCCACTGCTGTTACAGGTCCACACACCCTTTCTGTAAGTGTGTCATTTCTTCGTCCACATCACTAATTTATTACCACCAACATGCATCATTTTTCTTCAATGTAATATTCTGTGTCTGCATGTGCATGCGCTGCATGTGCGTGCATGTGTGTGTGCATGTGTGCGTGTGTATGCGCGTGAGTGTGCGCGTGTGTACATGTGTGTGTACATGTGTGCGTGTGTGTGCACATGTGTGTGCATGTGTGCATGCGCTGCATGTGCATGCATGTATGCTTGTGTGTGCATGTCCTAAGCCAGGAAGTCACCAGGAAGAGTGAAGCCTCCCAGGACAGACTGCCTTCTCCAGAAAAGAACCATTATCCACAGCAGTAACCTTAGAGATTGACAGACCACCAGGCGAGCTTAGCGGCCCACTACAGGGGCAAGACTGATCGAACAGTGGTCAAGAGCACACCTTGACCAGGCCTGCTTCAACAAGCATGCTTTACTCTCTATTTAAACCTAAACCTCAGGTCAGTACCCAAAGACAAAACTTGGGATCTGTCTCGCTCTGCCCCTCTTCCTAATGTGGCCACACTGAATACACTGCTTTCTTCTGCTTTAGCATTAGTTGTCTTTCTCATTGGCATATCTGGATGCGTGTCCAAGCATAGTTTCTTGGGACAGGTCATATCTACTGAAAGGATCCAGGGTCAGGTATGCACAGGCTCAGCAATGGAACACCATGCTCACATTTAAGGGCTGCCTCTACCCTATAGTCACAACCAACCACAGAGAAGAGAGAAGGTTCTCATGATGGAGCAAAAGGGCCAGAGAAGTCAGAGAATGACCAATGAAAGCCAACGAGCAAGAGACCAAGATGGGAGATGGCTGAGGCAGGAGCCTCCCATAGGGGGGAAAAAAATGTAACTTCCCCTCTAGCTCTGAATGCTTGGTTTGGGCTTGGTGGTTTGGTTTGGTTTGGTTTGGTTTGGTTTGGTTTGGTTTGGTTTGGTTTTCTCAGGAAGACAAGTAACCTACGGGACTCCCTGGACCAAGTCATCATCCAGACTCACCTGGGGATCCTCCCAGCTTGTGCAGGTTAGGCACAGGCTTTCGACTGACAGAAAACCTGAAGATTCCATCAAAGGCAGAAGATTCCAGGAGGTCAGAACACTTTAACCAAGGTTCTCCCCCTCCCCCTCCCCTTCCCCCTCTCCCAGCCCCATCTCTGGTCTCAGGTCACTGAAGCTGAAGGACACTCTTGGAGCTTCCCAATCGTCCTGCCTCCGCCTCCAGTGGAGTGGTGGGAGTATGGACATGAGCCATCACACCAGAAGGGGATGAAGTGGTGTCCCTGGGGGCATGCTAGGCAAGCAGGCTACCCACTGAGCTACCCACCCTTCCAGGCCCAGACTCTCCAATCCCAAGGTGTCAATTTAATTAGATCATTAGCTGATAGGCTTAACTTCCCAAGGGTACTTGTAAATGAACTAACTGTTCCCTGAGGAGTCACCTTTCTAAAATCCCTCCTCCTCGGGATCTCACTACCCATCTCTCCTCCCCCACACTTGGCGTGACAAAGAAAAAAAGAATGGATCCTTTAGTTTCTTTTTCTTCTTCTTTCGTTGAAGGTTTTGGGTTCTGCTTTATTTCGGAACTGAAGTAAACAGCTTCATAGCCCTGAGGATTCCTGCCTATTCGGCAGTTTTCCTCAACTTGCTTAAGACTCGGGATCTTCCCACACAATGGGTATTCTCAGTGCAGTGCTAGGAACTCAGGACAAACTACTGAGTCTGCAGGAGACAGGGGAAGCTCAGGGTTGGGGGAGGGGCCTCTTGAAGGATCCTGGGAACAAGAAGGACTTCCCAGTTAGCTACGAGGCCTGGCTCAGCCTTAGAAGCCTCCAGTTACTAGAGGCCAAAACTAAATTGACCACCCCAATTTGCCACAAGAATAATTGGTCCTAGGGGAGGGGGAGAGAGGGAACAGAAGAGAAGAAAAAAAAATGCTTTTTTCATATCTAATTGGGCAATTCCCACTCTGAAAAACAAGTACTGTCCCCAATCAAAAATCCTGAGGGTAGTGGTGGTAAAGAGAAAACAATTATAGGGGACTCGAATAATTTGCACTTCTGGGTAGACATCTGTTGAAGCATGTCATAGGGAAGGTGTTATATGCTTTGAAAATCTAGGCCTGGCCACACTATAACAGCATGGGGGAGGGGGGGATAGTGCGGGGGGGGGGGGGGGGAATGGCATGTTTATGCTCAGGACTCACAACCATTTCACAGTTTTCTATTACCTTAGAAGCTCCTGGATTGTGGTTTGGCTGCTGGAACTGTAGCTTCTGCTGGAACATAATTCACTAGCACCCTCGAAAGTACTTCCCGTTATAAGGGATAGGTGATATTTTAATGGGACTTCTGTATTTCAAAAGTACACAGTTCTTTTTTTGACTTCGGCCCAGTTATGCTCTTCGCACCCAGTTAATCCCAGGCTCCGGAGACTGAACACTGAATTCAGATGCTGACCCCGCTCTCCAGACAATCACAAGTACAGCTCTTCATGAACCATTCCCTCTTGATTCACAATTTCTGTATTGACTTACTAGTGTCATTTATTTTATCGCCTGCTTAGTTTCCACATTATAGACTGTTTTATTATTCTCTCGGTAAGTATTTTTTGTTAACAGTTATCTGAAAGCAACCATTTGCTGCTTACCTGTGCACTGACTGAATTAATTTATAAGCAAAAAGGTGTTCTTGTGAACCCAAATATTCATACCTTGTTTACTGAATTAGAGCTAATTGATTAACTAATGACCCCATGCCACAGCCTTCCCTAGATTATAACGTATAAATTCCTAGGGAGCTAGAGAGCACCTCCCCTTGTTCAGCACTATCAGATATGGGGTCCTGCTCTTCTACCTAAAAATGTGTTCACCTACTAGGGTGATAGGCAATGGGCTTGGGTCAGCTCAAACATTGTCACCAACAGTGTACAGGCCATTGGTCAAACACTTCCGATGACTATATAGATTTCCATAATTAAAAACACAAAAGGAAACTGTACCTCATGTTTCAACAAAAACCGAGCCACCCAAATGTCACCTCTGTGTCTTGATATACTGCTCCAAAGATGCGAGTTCTAATAAATACTTGGAGGACACCTCTCTAGTGGTAGCAAGAACTCTCCTTATAACATAGGGCCTTCGCACTAGAACGTACAGAGGCAGGGCAGCCAGGTCTCCCTCTCTGCATTTTACTGTGGAATGCCCAACATTTGTCCCAAAGAAAATGGAGACTAGATAAAAGATAGGAGAAGGGTTGGGTCACATTGACCTTCTCTCCTGCTTCACTCTCAACTGAGAGTGAGGCTGAGTAAGAGCATCTATTTTTCTCTTTCATCTACTCTCTGAATACCAGGTTTGATCTTCTGGAGCCCCACCCCATCTTTTACCTCAGCCAATGAACTCTCTGCTACAACTACCCGGACAGGGCCGGAATCTGCCAGGGAAAGGGAAGTAAATATTCAGAAAGAGTGGCCAGTCAATCTTCCTCCCCAGACAGCGCTCAGGGTGACTTGCACTTTCCTCAGCAACCCCCTCCCCCACCCTGCCCTAAAGGATGCAACTCGAACCTACCAAACCAGCAGTCTCTGGGAAGGGAGAAGAACCAAGATACGGTGTCTGCCTGTTTAACTTAAGATTGTCACCACTTTAAAACAATCGCCAGTTTTCCTGGAAATCAACTGAGCACCGTACGTGTTTCTGAAAGGTTTAGAAAAGGCAATGGATTTTAAATCCAAAAGACATCGTGTACATATACATACATAAAATTTTAGTGTAGGTAAATATGTCTTTTGTTATATATTTGAAAGCACAGACATAAATCTTTAACCCAGGAAAACGGGATACACTGAACTTCAAGGTGTCCAGAAAGATGAGACACGGGCTCTGTTTGCAAGAAAAAAATATACAAACAGAGCTGTATTCACTGACCATCTATCAGGCATCTGGCAATATGATGAGTACCTCATACACACTGACCTAGTGCCTCTCATAAAACTCAAGACGCATGTCTTCCTGTTTTTCAAGTGAGATGGAGAATCAGGAGTGAATGACCTCGACATGATAACTGTAGACAGACAATTGGGGAGCACGGATTTGAACTAGGCTAACTCACTTCAAAGCCCAAGGCCTTATGCACTATGGAGAAAACCACACACTGTGTCGTTCCCAAAGAGACGCTGCTAACACCCTATCCGTCCAAGGTAAACTTGTAGCAGGTTAAAACTTCATCCTCAGTAGTCTAAGAATTACTTTCCAGAACTAAGCCAAATCCATAGGCGGTTTTAACCACTGGACAGTTCAAAACCTCCTATCAGCACAGATTCAACAATGCATGTCTTATTGCTCTCAGTGCCAAACATTTAAAACAAATATCCTGTAATTCTACAAACTGGAAGAGCTGAGGGCAGAGCAAGTAAACATCGTGGTAGTTCTGCACAAGGAAATGGTTGTGTTCCTCTCATGGGCACACAAGCCCTGTGCGGATAAACATCAGTACCGCGAGGCCATTAGGAGTCCACCCGCCAAATATTTACAAGTAGTAGTCACATCTACTCTTTCTGGCTTTTTCCACGCCAACTTTTCTAAGCAGGTGTCCCTAATTACAGCCGATTGTTCAAGAGGTGTCTCTGATGTGACCGGGTGGATGGGTTTTTTGTTTTGTTTTTGTTTTTTAAGTTACCGTTTCAAACCCTATATTGAGAGAATTCGGCTGAGAGAGAAAGGGTGCCCAATAGGCGGGCGATGGGTGAGCCCCGCTTCCCGCGCCTGCCTCCCCAGGTAGCTCACCAGGATGCCCATCACGTCAGTCCAGAGGCGCGAGAACGCCTCGGAGGTGCCGGCCTCCGGCTCTGGCTCGGGCTCGGGCTCTGGCTCCGGCTCCGACTCCGGCTCCCGGGCGGGATCCACCTCGGGCTCAGGCTCCGGCGCCGAGCTAGCAGCTCCCGCGTCCTCCTCCATGGCCGCGTCCCCGTGCGTCCGGGTCCCCGCGCTACCCACGGCCCGCAGCAGCGCGTCGGCCGCCGGGGCGCAAGGTCCCCACCCGCGGCGTCACCGGGCCGCGCCCCCGCGTCGCATGACCCAGGCTCTGCTGTGTACGAGCACCACGGCCAGGACTAGGCACCTCGATCCGCGGCGACCGCGATTGACAACTCCAGAAACTTTTCCTAGCCCGGCCGGGCGCAGCAACAGGGTAGCTGGAGCGGAGTCCACACCACGGGCTGCGGTGGGGAGCTCGCGGGACGAGGGAGACAGGAACCCCACAGCACGGGCGCTGCGTCCTGGTCCGGGGACCGGCTCCCGATGGCACGCTACTCGCCTCTACTGAAGAGTCTATGTAGGGCCGGGCAGGGCACAGTGACGCCTCTGGACCCTGACTTGTCAGTCCTGGACCCCTCTCTTCAGAATGAGCTCTTCCAACTCCACATGACTCCCTCCCCTCCAGGCTCAAGAAAGCGTTTAGCAACAAAAGGTGCTCTGATGTCAGGCGCTTTGCATGGAAATGAGGCTCAGCCCGGCCAACAAATCGCCTTTTGAAAGCGCAACCGCGCCACGGGCCGGGGGCCCCTGCACAAGTCCCCAATCGGGTTATTCACCCCGCGCCTTCCGCCACGGAAACGGCAGAAAGTTAATCTTTAAGCTATCGCTGAGTTCGAGTTCACGAGGAGTCAGTACGGTGACAGCCCACACCTCGCCCTCGGGAAGTCGAACGACTCATAGAATTACAGTCTTGTCTGTCAGGCTTCTTGGAAAACAAAGTGTGACAAACAAAGCTCGCCTGGTCACGAGCCATTGTTTGGGTCGTAAGTGGGGGCATTTGGCTCCCGAGTGGCCGCAGTGCCTTGCACTTCTAGGGTTTTCGGATGAGACCCCCCTCCTCTTTGGGTTGTAAGAGCTTTCTTTTTTTACATGGAAGAAACAGGCAAGGGGTATGTTCAAAACTAAAAGTTAATTTTATGGCCGCTAAACCCGTGCACAGTTCAGGCCTCGATATGTTTAACCAAGTGAAAAAATGCCAGAGGGAGATAGCCCTAAAGAGGTTTGGGGTTTTGTTTTTGTTTTTGTTTTTTACCTCCTCTTCCTCCTCCTACCTTCTCCCTCTCCTCCTCCTCCTTTTAGAAACCAATCAGAATTTTTTTTCTAAGAGATGACAGTGCCTATCCTACTTGATTGTTGGCTGACCACTTTGTGCAACTAAAGAAACTCACTGGAATCTGCCCTTTATTAAGGAGGTGGAGTGGGCAGGGGGTGAAGTGAGGGACCCCCGGATAGAACGATTACTTTCTGACATGTCCCTATCTCTCTCTCAGCTTGCATACATGGAAGGCGCCAAGCGTGACCTCTGCATCATCTTGCCATTGGG
>JADRCD010238808.1:6047-20035 GCA_019843815.1 Montemys delectorum
GTGTGTGTGTGTATGTGTGGTGTGTGTGTGTGTGTATGTGTGTGTGTGTGTGTGTGTGTGTGTGTGTGAGAGAGAGAGAGAGAGAGAGAGAGAGAGAGAGAGAGAGAGAGAGAGTTCAGATGCCCTTAGAGGACAGAAGAGACCAATAAGTTGTCCAACAGATGGGTACTGGGGAGAGAACTCAGGTCCACTATAACAGCAGCAAATAACTGCTCTTAACCTCAGAGAACTCTCTCTAGCCCTGTCCTAGGTGTTTCTTAGTCCATTTAAGTTGACAATTGGGATTAACCATCATACTCCCTAAAACTGTATATGCAAGCAATTTTCTTTTCACAACAGTGCTAAATATAAGTAACAGAGAAAACTGATATCAAGGAAATTAGCTTGAGGAGGCTAAATCTGACCATGTGTTTCTTTGGCATTTAGAATTTGATTATGGGAGGAATTCAGAAGAGATTTGGGTGTATAAGATGAGAGGGCCAGGGATGCTGTACTCAGAGCTTAATGAATGATTCTAATATGGGCCAGTAGATGACAACTCCAAAAAGCATGTACACCTGTGAAGTTTTTGATAGAATGAAAATTCTATTTGCAATTGAACTATAAAGCCATCCACTTTGTATTCTGAATGGGACTGAGTATAAAAATAATGAGTTAATAAATGGGGTGGAGGAATTTGCAACATAGCATAGCATGTAGGGTATGACATGGTTAATGTTGGCTGCTTTTAGCAAAGTATACAATAAGAACTGGGAATAAGATGCAGAGTAGAATGATTTGAAGAACACACAACTGGGCCCCAAAAGGAAGGAGTTGAAAGTAGTGTATAAAGAGGATGTGGTTGTTAAAGAGGCTAGCATCAGCAAACAGAAGCCAAGCACTTCCTACCAAAACAGTTGCAAAGACATCTTGAGAGCATCTCAGGAGTACGCCAGAACTCATCCATTGCAGGATTCCAGATGCAAACAGCAAACTCATTTGAAAGATTTCCTCTGGAAAATATGACAGCTGCTGAGGGACATGATCATACAAGATGTCCCAGGGAAATGTTATCACAAGTTTACCTGTCCAAAGACTCCAAGACTGCTGCAGACACAGCCCTGCTGAACACATTGTCTACATAAGACGACTTTGGCACCATCCCTGTCGTTCTAGTGTTACAGCAAATCAGGAAACAGGGGCTATAGGATCCTGGACTATTCCCTTATGATTTTAAAGGAATGACAGGGAGGTGAGACAATGTGTTTAAGGGTGAGATTCTGTGTAAGAGATCCCTGAGAAGGCTGGGTAGGAATCAATAGGGGTGAGGCCCAAGACACAGTTTTGGAGAAGCTTGGAATGTGGAATGTCTGCTCAGGAAAGGTGGGAGGTAGTACAGGGAATCACATAAAAGAAAGGCCATATGAGCCCAAAATGACCTGGTAGTAGTGGTGTGATGACCAAGAACTTTGGAGCTAATATCCCATGTATGCCCAACATGAATCAACAGGACTTAATATTTACCCTGCTGACTTTCAGTCTTGCCTTGAAAATGTACAAAGAAGTCACTAATCTAGTGGTTTCCTACCCAGCAGCTTTTTCTCTTCCATTTCTTACTTGAATTCTGACCTGAAATTGATTCTTATGGTGGTAGCAACAAGCCTAGTTGAGAGGGGGATAAAAGAAACTGAGATACATGCATTTCTTCAAATTATTTGCATATAGAGATGATCAATGCAACCCAAGTGCTGTTTGTTGACTGCAGTTTCTGGGGACCCTTCTTTAGATAGGACCAGAATCAGTCATCAGTCTTTTGCTTTCTTTTCCTTGGCTGAGAATACCAACTTGTTGCTAACCTTGGAACAGCGAGTTACATTTACAAACCAACAGAGTCAAGAATCTCTTACTGGATGGTCCTGATTGGCCAACACATGCTTCTGATTGGCCAATACCTGGTTTGAGAATTCTTGTTCTATCAAACATGAAAAACCCTCATTGAAGCATTTTTAGAATTGTTATGGTCTAATTTTCTTAGTCTTAAGTTAGGGAGTAGATATGAGACATTGCTCATTTCTTATTTGTCATTGCCAATCATATTTATTTCATATAGTTCTGTATAGCAAAAGTAGGTTATTTGACCAAAAGGGAGCATACATCTTACACTGTAAAAATGGTTAGTGGTTCTTTGAAATTATCTTGATTCACTTTTAGGTATATTATTTTTATAATTGTATATGTGATATACCAGGAATTTATATCTGAAAAGTTTTATCTCTCAGCCATAGTTCTTCAGTCAGAAACTGTCCTAATTGAATATATGTAAGTCACCTTACCCAGAATTTATGTGGCTGTGAGTTACAAACTTGAAATCAAAGAACTTTTTATTGAAATTCAACAAGATGTACTACTTGCTATTAATACCCGCTAAAGCTCAATAGATGTCTTGAGCATGCCCTCTGCTTTCTTTCCAATTTGGTTATTTAAAATTTTCTATGAATCTTTATCTGGTGTCAGATTTCTCTAGGAGTTTCAGCAAGGCAATGTCAGGTTTAGAATATGTTTCCCTTCATCGTGTGTTCAAAAGCTTTTTAAGGCTTGCTTCTCTAGTATTCCCTATTAATAAGCTGTATCCTTTGGGCCAAGCTGCTATCTCAAATAAACAAGTGAAGTAGGTTACTGAGAACAGTGATACGGGGAAAGGTCACGAATCCTGGGCAAGGACACCTGAAAAGTCCTAATGTCCCAACATGGCTTCTTTCTCATCCCTTGCCCTGCCCAATTCTTCATTCTTCCAAAAACATAAACACGTCTATCTGATATTTTATCCATGCTATTCTCTTGTAATGGAGTTTTAAATTTTCCATTGCCAGCCAACTCACCGCTCAGGGAACTTTGACATTATGATTCTAGAGAGTACTACCAAGGCTTCTAAAGCCCCTTACAGGGCCAGTTTCATTGATCTCCAAGCTTTGATGCTACACAAGACCCTCCACAGGGCCAAGTGTAATGCTAATGTCAGTGATAGTTGAACAATGAGTTCTATATCTCATGTCACACTTGGCCCTGCAAACTGTCTCCAGTCTGAGCTCAGTCACTGAGTCCTCTTCAGGTGAAGCCCTAAACCCTTGTGTGATACGTGGAATTGTTGCCAACTTGTCTTCTTATGGTACTTTCCCAAAGGATGTCCTTATTTATTTCAGGATATTATATTAGCAAACAAGTCCCTGGGGTCTTAGATTTTATATTCCATTTTATTGACATTATCTTTGCAATAAAAATGAAGGTTATGCAGTTTCCTATTACTTAAAATTGCTTTCTAATTGGAAACAATCCTTTTAGGCTATAAGCAGACTCTCTTAATTTATATAAGCCATATTTATCTTCTTCCTCCTGTAGATCAGAGTCATAATTGATTGTCATTCTATGTAACATAAAGCAATTTAAGGAGTGCATCAGAGAAGATAAAAATAATTGTAAAATCTGTGAACTTTGATTGAGTCCTTTTCCTTTCCAGGCTACATATTGAATAAACTGACATTGAATTTGGACTTTAAGTGAGAAAGTCTGAGAGGTAAAAATAGCTAAAATGCTAAAAAGAAATATTATGTTATCACAGACAGAAGGCTAACATATGATTGTTACATATTGAGATAAATTGCAAAGTTCTATTTTCTCTCAATTGATTCTTGAGTAAGACAAATTTGTTCTTTAGAAAACACACAGCATAAATCAATGGTCCTAATATTGTACATGTCCACAGTGGCTTTGACGGACCGATATTCTAAAGGACTCGAGGAGTTGATACAGTTTAGTTCCCATGAACAACTTTTCCCTTAATTGCTTCAGTGGATAGTGACTAATGAGATGGTATGTTGAATTTCTGTCAGCTGTTTTGAGTAGCTACATATTTACAGGTCTCTTCTATCAAGACTTACCTTGTACTGATATGTAAAAGAATTACGTTAATGCTTTGAAGTTATGTGCTATACATAAATTTTATGAAACGATGTTTTTGTTAAATTCTAGCAAAGCACTTTATTGATTTTTTAATCTTTTCTTTTGTTTACTATATTGTATAACTTTTTCTGAGTATACTTTTAAGTTTATTTTTGTTCTTTATCATTTTTCTCTGCTTCCTGTGAACCACATGATTTTAGTAAGTTCTGAAAACCGTGTAGGACTTAATGACTCCTCTCTCCCACAAGAGAGGCAAAGGGCAGATGTTTCCCATCCCAGAGACCACATCTCCTTTTGATTCCTACTTAGCAGCTTCATGTTTTCTTTTGTGTACAAAACACATTAAGTATTCCACACAACATCCTTACCAAACAAATGTTGTATTATTTTATTCTCTGTGAATTTTAGTTGATTACTTTGCCTTGGTACAAAAAAGCATATGTTAATCTTTCCAAGTCATGAATCCTTTTGAAAATCTGATGAGAACCATGTCTTCTTTCTCACTTACAAACCCTGGCTGCAATTTCAAGATGTCCATTGGTCACTGAGGTTTCTACATGACCAAATGTTACAAATGCCTGCTAAGGTCTATCATTTTTCATTTTTATGGATTTTATAAATATTGTTCCCAGTATTATTTTTTAAACAAACAAACAAACAAACAAACAAAAAACAAAATCAACCAACCAAGCAAAAAACCCAACCTTTTAAGTCCATTCTGCCAATTCCTTAACCACACTTGTTTTTTGAAAGTATATCATTTTGTGCTGGGTGGTGGTGGCAGGTGCCTTTAATTCCAACCCTCTGGAGATCTGACAGGTCTCTGTAAGTTCAAGGCTAATCTGGTCTATATAGTGTATGAATTCCATGACAACCATGATTACAAAGAAAACCATGTCTCGTGTGTGTGTGTGTGTGTGTGTGTGTGTGTGTGTGTGTGTGTGTGTGTGTGTGTTTATGTGTATGTATGCATGCATGCATGTGCGCATGTGTCTGGCTAATTTTCATTTTTAAACTTTGCTTCTGGTATTCACATCCAGAAGCTTGTTTATTGACTTATTATAAGAAACATGAAACAATCATACATTCATGTAGCCAAAAAGGAATGAGCACTTTTATTTTATGTATTGTAGAATGTTCAAAACCACATCTGAAAAGAATTTACCTCTCATGATTTTATTAATGTTAATTACTGAGGTTAGAGATATTTTATATTCTACCAACTAAATTTTTATTATTTTTCATTGCATTTTAAACTTCATTATTTCTTTTTCATATTTTTTATCATTCCCTATTTTTTAGCTGATAAAACAACTTAAGTTGACAAAGATTAAATAACTTACTGAAGATCATACATAGCTAGAAAATTAACAGAGCTTGGCTTCAAACCCAGGCTTATCTGACTTTAGAGCCAGAATTTGCTGCTGCTGCTGCTGCTGCTGTTGTTATTACAGGTTCTTTCTTTGTAGGCCAGAATGCCATCAAAATCATAATTCTTCTTCATTAATCTTCCAACTGATGTGACTTGCAGAGTGTGCCTCTTCACCCAGCTGTTAGAAAAGATGTAACCAATGAATGTCCTTACACATACACATCTTAGTGTCTAATCTCTTACCTATGATAATATTAAAAGAGAAAGAAAGAAAGAAAGAAAGAAAGAAAGAAAGAAAGAAAGAAAGAGAGAGAGAGAGAGAGAGAGAGAGGAAGGAAGGTAGGAAGGAAGGAAGGAAGGAAGGATGGAAGGAAGGAAGGAAGAAAGGAAAGAAGATGAAACCTTTGCTGCATTCATTTACCAATTCGGGGATAATGGGCCCTGTCAACTAATGTGGGTAAGGAAGAGGAAAAAAGAAAACCCCAAACCAAAAACAATGACAACAAAAAAAGTATCATACCTAAAAGCTACAGCGATATGGGAGCCAGGAATTATTTGCCTTTCACCTCATGGCATGGTTGGCATATGAAATTTCCCATGAATTTTATGTCAAGCAAAAAAGGAAACAGTGTTCTGTGGCAAATAATATTTGGGGGTTTTTACTTCACATTAGATCATTTAGTTCCCAAATAAAAGAGATTAAATCTTTATAATAAGCCCTAATGCACTAGAGCTGGGCAGATATCAACCCTCTGTGCTGTTTGTCTACTTCCCTGTCAATGACTCTGAGAATACACTTGCCGTGTTCCACCTCAGATGCTCTTACTCCTACAGGATGGCCTTCACGGCCATGTGCTCATGATCCACCAACCCCATGACAACTTCTCCCTTCTTCCTCCTGTTTTCTTTTTCTCCTCATGGTCTCTGACTCCCCAGGTAACAGGTAACAAAAGCCCCACTTCCCTTTCTTTGCCCAGCTACAGGCTGTAGGCATCTTTATTAACCAATCATGAATAACTTGGGGGGGGGGAGTGGGCACAAGGTTCATATAACAAAAGCTGGTATATGTGAGGATTTGTTTGTCTTGAAGCAACCAGATATTGGGGTACAGAACTTAGCCTTTGAATAAAACATCATCAGATCAACCTACTACAGCAGTATAGCAAAAGCTTTTAGGTGTCAGAGACTTACAGGAGATCCATAGAGTATGGTTGGCAGTCCAACACAGACAGTATACAAAGAACAGAAATCAGAACTAGAGGGAAAACATGTCAGACAGAGTTGTAGTCCCGGTATCAGAGACCTCTGAACCAAAATGTTTGCAGACATTTTAGTATCAGTTGGTGATACGGGATTTGACACAGAAGGGGGTGGGGGGGGGACAAAGTAAGAAGGGTGAGTGGCCAAGAAAGAAGAGTTGCATTTGGTAGAGACACGTTATTTTTTATTCTCTTTACTACATTTTCCATATGAGACATCAACGATTGCCTCTTCCTTTGGGGGGTGGGGGGTAGCGAGGCTCTGCTAGTCAGAGAACTATACAACCAATAAGAACCAAGCCTGGAAATGGTGCAGAGGACTCCAGTTACTCTCCTCCTGTTTTATTATATTTCACATGTCCTTCTGGCTCAGGCTTCCTCCATATTTTTTGTCCCCAGCCTTTCCCCTTCGCTTGGATTTTTTATTCTCCTTCTCTTCTATTTGTATTTACACTTACGATTTCCTCTTGTTTTTGTGCCTGTAGGGTTAATGTTCTTGCTCTCTATCTCCCCTCTCTCAACAACCTAACACCCCGTTGTTGTACCCCTGAGGTCCCTGCTGAGGTCAGTCCATCTTCTATCATGTGTTTCTATTGCCTTGTTTCCCTTTATCTGCGATGCAGACATCTTAACGAGCTGCTAAATAGCAAAGGCTCTTGGTCGTTTCCTGGACCTTCATGAGTCGGAAGAACTTCAAGAGCAGAGGCTATTCACATAGAGGAATGTGGTTGTACCTATGGACCACTGTGTTAGGATAAGACAAAAGCTTTGTTATCCAAGAATGGAAACAGCTGACAAGTCCTACAACAACAGCATTGTCAGTAATCAAGTGGATCTTGAATGAAGAGAGTAAGTTCTGCAAGATGGGGTACTCAGGTATGTGGGTAACAAAGAAATGAAGGAATCAAAAGAATGACAGTATTATACACCATTATAGGTACAAATGGATGCTGCTCTCTTCTGACAGCTGTGATTTGTGTAGGGTTTCTTGTTTGTAGATGGATGAGACTGGCTTAAGGTTAGGACTTGGTTCTTGGAGCTTATATCATCCCGCCTTTCCCCTCTTGTTTTAGAGTTGGACATGCTGTTCTATTTATGATTTGACTGGGACCCTAAACAATGCCTTGTGCCTACTTTTCTCAATGGTTTGAAAACAAAAAAATGTTTAAATGATTGTGTTTACAGTAGAAGTTAGATAAAATGTCCAGTAAAATGTTCTTAACCCCTTCTTCAATTTGGATACGCCTGATGTAAGGGCAGTTAACTGGTTTCTGTCACTTTCAGTTATGTGTTTATATGCAAGCTGGGGTTGGAATTGTTCTCCTTTATTAAATCTATTTGAAGAATTCTGCTGAGGCTAATTGAATGTGGTACTTCCTTAGGATGTTTGTTATTATTCAATGTAATTCATCTCTGTAAAGTGCTAGAATGAACCTCCTTTGAAGGACTCCTCTTTTCTGTCAAGGTGGAATTTGTGCATTGTTTTTTTGCCCTTGAGGTCATTCCCAACCCCCTTCTTTGAGCCGTGGGAAAGGAAGGTCAGAAGGCCATGTGTCACTCATTTTAATGTATGGCAGCCCACCTAGTAGGTTGCAATATTTCCTCGGGGAAGTTTTCACTTGACATCCTGAAGGGTTAAAAAAACAGAGCCATAGTATTATAGAGTTGTTGCTGATGTTGCCATGGAAACCAGAGAAGGAATGTTGGAGTATCTTGTTTCTCCCCAAATCCACAGGGGTGTAGCTTGTTTGAGGTTTTGATGTCCTCTTGATTCTTGGTGTAGTTTCTCCATGGGAAGGTTTCTGGCTGAGCCAGAACTCAATGGAAGCCAACTGCCAAGATCAGAGGCTCAGGAAGCTCTGGCAGAGCTGATTTTGCATCTTCCCCCAAAAATGGGCTAAAGGAAATTTGATTTTATTACAAAAAAGTAGAAAAACAGAGGAGAGAGGAGAAGAGTAGAGAGGAGGAGACTGGAGGGGAAGGAAAGGGAAGAGAAGGGAAGTGAGGGGAATAGAAAATAATTTCTAAGGTTATAGATTGTTTTTCTGCACACATGCGTAACAGCAGCCTCTCTTAGAATTTCTTCCACAATAAATAAATGGTTTTGTGTAGCAACATCATGGGAAGATTGAATATGCATGGTAAGAGGAAGAGCAATGGTGTTTAGAGGTATTCTAAGGGTGGAGTATGATGGGATATCATGGGATGGACTTACAGGAGGAATTCTGAACTGGTATCTCAAAGTAGTCATTTGTTTACATTTGAATTAAAATATTTTGAGCAGTTGATACTATAAGATAATGCTAAATCTTTTTTAAAAATGTTTATCAAAAGGATGAGCAGCCAAAGAGCATAAGAATTTCTGTTCAGATTACTTAGAAAGGAAAAACAATCTCTCATGAATTCTGTTTCTCTATCCTTATTGCATGTGCATACATGTGTGCACACATACACACACACACACACACACACACACACACACACACACACACACAAACACATATTCACAGAGAGCTATTACATGCATTTGACAGTTGTCTTCTATGTGTTTTCTGTGACATTCCCTACGATGCTAGGAGAACTGGAAGCTTTTCCACAGGCAGACAGACAGGTAAATGCTTTACTTTTATTTGGAAATCATGGTCAACCCAAGGATGAAATACATATCTAATGCTATTAATTATTTACAGGAATAAGGATACAATTACAAATTAGAATTAAGATTGCTGTTTTCTGAGAAGCATGCTTAATTTTCTATAATTGTTTCTTATGTGTTATTTTAGACTAGCCTGTTGTGTAATTAATATAATGTGCATATATTATCTAATATAAGATGAACTTCACATATACGCTTATACAGTCTCATTTGTCTCCAATGTACTGTACATCTTATGGGGCTTGTTATCATTTCATTTTCTTCTTTAGTTAGAGACTAGCAAAATTTTCAAAGGGAGCAAAAAATATTTAATATAACATTAGTGTGTATTGCATATTTATGTAAGTAATTACAGCAAAGATATTCTTATAAGAATCTTTTTGGTATATATTGTAGATCCTTAAAATAAATATACACATAAAGTGTTGAATATAAATTATAGAATGATAACAGCTTATATCCTATTATTTTTTAAGTAGAAAAATAATATTTTGTCTCTAATCTGCCTTTATCCTCTAAAAGGTGTCACTGAATAGTTGCAGTGTGTAAATGTTCTAGTTAAGATGTCTTGAAACCACCATGGCCTTTATAATTGAACATTTAATGAACTCAGTATCTTTTATGTACATGGTGAGGCTGGGATAACCACAACCCAGATTGTGTTTGCTTTACTGTACAGCTTGGAAATGAACATAAATCAAGATGCTAAAGTGTGGTAAGAAAGCCATCAAACAGCTTTTGTAAAAGCTTCAAATATATTTTTACTTTTTAAAGAAATGATATAGGTAGAAACAAAGGCAATTGATCACCAACCAGAAGCCGACAATTACATCCCATTTTTTAATCTGCCACTTTTATAAATCGCTGCGATTGGACACAGTAGTAGGACTGTGTCTTCTGGTTTGAAGACAGTCTGGGACCAGGACTGGATGTAGGGAGTCTATTTGAGTCTCAGGAAGCAGAAGCAGACTATCAGACCAAAGGAGACTAGGAAAGGACCAATATTACAATGCTGGTGACAGCACTATTGGAGCATAAAAAACAACTTAATATTCCAAAGAAGCTTTGTAAGGATGGTCTCCCCCAAACAGGAAGCAAGGTAAGATCTGTCAGTCTCTTGGCCTGTCAGTCTCCCTTGGTTGAAGACAGATTGTTCACCTGGGGCAATCTTCTCTGCTCTTCAAGACTGTAGGACTGCTGTGAGCCAATGGGCTCCAGAAGCTTTCAGGAGGTTCCCTAGAAGAGACAGGATTCTGTGAGAATCTGGGAGCAAAAGGGCAAGTTTGGGCTGCTAGTCACTGTGTGGTATCTGAGTATTGTCTAAGGGTTAGGCAAGTGGGAGCACAATAACTTCTGTTGCAGTATTCTGCCAGGGTTTGGTGCCAAGCTGTGCTGTGCTGTGGAGCCATGATCCCTCTAATGGGAGCACCTGCTCTCAGGTGGATAGTAAATAGAGATCAGGGAAATTCCCCACGATGCTAGGAGAACTGGAAGCTTTTCCAAGGCTATGGCTTTCAATCCCAGGTGAGGTCAACAGTTGCTCTACTGTGGGTTAACGGCAGCGCTACATTTCTGAACTCCAAAATTCCCTAATATGGTTTCACCTCATCTCTCGTTGTTTTTGTAAAATGAAATAATTACCGAGTTGTAAGTGTGACTGTTGCCTCCTCCTCCTCCTCCTCCTCCTCCTCCTCCTCCTCCTCCTCCTCCTTCTTTAAAAAAGGTCTAATAAATTTGACTTTACTAAATCTATTTATTGAAGTTTTCATTTGTGTTCTACTGGCATGCTGCCAAATCTACCCAAACCTATAATGTGAAGCTTCTCACTCAACAAGGTTTACAGGAACCCAAATAGTTTTCCTGATTACCATCACTTTGCAGGTTTGGCAGAAATTTGACTAGTTAAGGATTAAGATGTTTCCAGGTACTTTGAATGTCTAAAACATTTCAGAGAATCGTGTGTGTGTGTGTGTGTGTGTGTGTGTGTGTGTGTGTGTGTGTGTTTATGTGTATGTGTGTGTATGTGTGTGTCTGTGTGTGAGTTTGCCTGTATGTCTGTGTGTGTATAAATTTTGAATATGTTTGAGGTTTAAACCCACATCTTCTCTTGACTTCACATGTATTATTAGCATTCTCAGTTTGATGATGGGTATACAGTACAGAGCTCTACAGTTATACAAACTAAAAAGAAAAAAATTGTGTGTGTGTGTGTGTGTGTGTGTGTGTGTGTGTGTGTGTGTATGGAAGGGGTGCTCATAGATGCATGGCTCATATGTAGATGTCAAAGAACGTCTTTGTCCAGTGTTTTTATGTTTGCTCTAGGGATTGACCTCTGTTTACCAGGCTTGCATAGCAAGCTCTTTTAACTACTGACCACCTTGTCAGCTCAAATTCCAATTTCTCAAGAATCACTAAAAATATAAGTCAGAATAAGTTACAATTTTATCTCTAAGGGTAATGGAAAATGTGTAAGGTACTACCATGGAGACACAGCTTATAACTCAAGTGAGATCTTCCTATTTTGTCTTTAGATTGATGCTTGTTATAGTTTAAAGTGGCTTGCCTCCTTTGACATTTTGTTAACATTTAATTGCCAATGTAATAGAGGCTATGGAGCCTTTAAAGAGTAATAGGGTCATTGCTAGGGAGCAATGTCTTTCTTGAGGAAGAAGGCTAACAATTAGAAAAGATTACTACAAAGTAAATCTCTCACCAGTACTTTGTCTCTTGTACAGGATACCATGTTCCTTTTCTTCCTTTGTCTTTAGTATAATGTTGTAAGAGAGTCTTACCCAATCTTGTGGCTGTCTAACCTTGGATTCCCAGTTTCCAGAACTATAAGTTACATAAAACCCTTTATGTGGTAAATTATCTAGTCTCAAGTATTCTGGTACATTAACAGAAAGTGGACTAAGATATTCTTCACAACTGGATACTTATGTGGTACTTTTAATGAAGAATATAAATTCCTTCATGGAATCAAGTATATCAGACCTAAAATCAATCATTTTGCATTTAGTTACTTTACCTACTACAGTAGAGTAAAAGTGGAATTTGTATTCTTTAAGAGACAGTTAACAAATATTTCCATGATTTTGTGTTTCAAATCACCCTTGAAACTTAAGATAAAATTACCAAGTTTACAGCAACTCTTTACTTTTCTATTTCTTTATGCTCACACACGTGTGTGTGTGTGTGTGTGTGTGTGTGTGTGTGTGTGTGTGTAGATAGATACAGTGGGGGAGATTAAAACTGAATCATCACTAAAAGCGATGCTTTCCCCCTGGAGCCTGCCTATGCCTCTGTCTATTCAGGGAGATTTCTTTGGTCAACAGTTTCTATCTATATCTTAGCAACAACATTTTTTTTTTAAGTTTTATGGCATTGTGATGAGAAAAGTTACATGATTTCAATTTATCTGAATTTGTTAACATATAAAAACATATTATAAGTAAATAGAATTAAATCACATTCTTGTTTTCCTTTTGTACCCTAACTCCTCCCAGAGATCCCCTTCAATACCTACAATATCTTTTTTGTCATATTCTTTAAAATTTATAAAACATTATAGTAATAAAAATGAGTATATAAAAGTTGTTTAATATAAAACAACAATCAATTTAACAATATTATGTAGATGCTTGTCTATGGAAATACTGAAAATACAAACGTTTTTCTCAATATAAATTTTAAATAACTCCAAATGTATTAACTGTATATTTCAAAATAATACATTACTACAAATATTTTCTTAAATGAACATAAATATATAAAGTTTTTTGTATTATTTGTTTGCTTTGTATTTAGTAGAGCTTAAAATCTTGGCTCTTACTGTGGTAAATTGATACAAGAGTTACAAACGTCAAGCAAAGCATTCAGTCTCACTCTTTGTTGTTCTCTTACAAGCCCCCTCCCCCAATTTAATTGTCTACATTTCTTTTGGGTATATAAATACTTTTAAAGTATGTAAGCTGTTATGAAAACCATAGTATAGTGTAAAAACATGAAATCAACAATATTACTAATATTGAGGCTGAGACAGAAGAAGCAAGATCTCAAGACCATTATGTTGTACACAGCAAGACACTGTCACAAACAAACAAGCTGAAAGTGTATATGGATTGTATAATATTGGACCTATTTCTCCAATTATCAAATTAGAGAGACCATTGGATGACAATCAACAAATTTCTAATTCCTCATGTTTTTGTATTTCAATTAATTAGGATATGTTGGTAATATTAATTTTCATATTAAGATATTAAGAAAAAGTAATTGTTACTTTCTGTTATTTTTGTTGTAAGAGGTGGAATTAGGTTTGTATGGATTTGTTGAAAGATTACCTTCTTGCCTCTTCTAGGGTATAGTTTTGCTCCTTATGTTGCTGTTTTCCATCTATTATCCTTTGTAGGGCTGGATTTGTGGAAAGATATTGTGTAAATTTTGTTTTGTCATGGAATATCTTGTTTTCTCCATCTATGGTAATTGAGAGTTTTGCTGGGTATAGTAGCCTGGGGAGGCATTTGTGTTCTCTTAGGCTCTGTATGGCATCTGCCCAGGATCTTCTAGCTTTCATAGTCTCTGGTGAGCAGTCTGGTGTAATTCTGATAGGCTTGCCTTTATATCTTACTTGACCTTTTTCCCTTACTGCTTTTAAAATTCTTTTTTTGTTTATTAAATTTGGTGTTTTGATTATTATGTGACAGGAGGAATTTCTTTTCTTGTTCAGTCTATTTGGAGTTCTGTAGGCTTCTTGTATGTTCAT
>JADRCD010238809.1:0-35019 GCA_019843815.1 Montemys delectorum
TGACATTTAGAAAATTAAATCAAGGGGCCGTCAAGGTGGCTCAGTGGATAAAGGCGCTCACCCTGGCTTGAGGATCACCACAAGTTTCATCACCAGAAAACAACTCCTTCAAGTTATCCTCTGACCTCTATAGGTGCGCAGTGACACACCTCCTTCCCAACTCAGTGATGATGAAGATGATGATAATAATAATAATAATAATAACAATAATGAAAGTTGATTCATGATTTGGAAGTGTTAAGATTAGTGGCACAGAGAAGAGAGTCTGATGGTTTGATGGCTTTGGAGAGTAATGAAAAACTTCTAAAATTGTCATGATGTTTATATAGCTCCCTAAATGAATCCCTTTATCCCATTTCAAAGAGGTTGATTTCATGATATGTAAATTCTCATCTAAACTGCTTTTAAAACTGTTAAAGTCGTGGAATCGGGACATTATTTTAGGTTATGAAAACAGATGAGAGATAAGTGGTTGTTTCTGCTTTTTTGTTTGTTTGTTTTTGTTTTTTGTTATTAGCCCAGACTGGCCTGGAACTCACTATGTAGCCCAGGCTGGCCTGGAACTCTCAATCTTGAATCACCCTCCAGTATCAAAAATATAAACATACAAACATAGAAATTCAAGCTTGTTTTCTCTGATTCTGTTTTCAGTTCGATGTGAATTTTAAGTTCACTGAGGAGAATTTGGAAACTCAGAGAAAAATTGTTAAAGGAAACACCTGTCCTCTCTCCTCCAAGCCATATCAAATCATTCATTCTGCCACTGTGTTAGTTACTGTACAGGCTGCGTCACTACACATAAGATAAAGAACAGGCTGATTTTCTTTTATCTGTCCTAACCGTCTATCTGGAAGAAGCCCCGACTGTTACCTTTTCCCTATTCTAGATTCTTCAGCTGTGGGGCAGTGGCATCTCACTAGAACATCAGATCCTGGAGTCAAAGGATTCCTATGCACTTCCTAGCACCACCACCTTCTACAGAGGCTGTGGGGCCAGTTTTCCTTACCTTGGAAAACTGTACCTGCCTCTGTGGTAAACTGTGGTGCATACACACTATGTGCCCCAATGCCAGGTACACCACAGTTTACCTATGCACATTTACATTTATTTATTTGGTGTGCATGCTTGCATACATGTGCAAGCACACACCACAGTGTACATGTAGAGGTCAGAGAACTGCTGACAGGAGGAGCCTCAGAGGACCAGACACATGTTTCCAGGCTTGGTTGAGCAGGTGTAAAGAATTTTGATCTCCAATATATAAAAAAAAAGATCACACTTTTTATAGCTTCATGGACTGGCTACTATGTTCTGTCTTTCTCCATTAATGATAGAGCCTTCTGCAAGCTCCTCCCCTGATTGAGTATATCTCGGTAGACACAGCTACTCCAGCCACCCCGTTTCCCTTGCCTAAAATGGAAATAAAATCAAGAATCTTTCTAAGCAGTGTCTGTCTGCTCACTCAGCAGCGCATCAAGGGTGTGGGGTGATTTGTTGCTTGAACGATTGAGACAAACACTTGGCAGAAGATAGAAGGAAGTGGGATGAGATCCTAATTGGAATATTTGTCTCATTTCTTCTTGATAATGTGCCATATTCCACTCCGTTGGTCAGAGGTGATAGTTCACAAGATGTCTTACACCTATAAGCATCCTTGCTTATGAAAAGCAGATGTTAATTATCACTGGAAGGTATTTGAGGGCTCAGTGGGTAAGAGTACTTACTGCTTTTTCAGAGGACTCAAGTTCAATTCCTGGTGTTCATGTGAGATGGCTCATAGTCACCTGTAATTCCAGACTCAGGGACTTTGATGCCTTCTTCTCGATTGCATAGGCACCTGTACTCATAGCCTACACACACACACACACACACACACACACACACACACACACACGCACCCCAAATCTTTTTCAAAGAAACTTTTGAAAAGTAAGAAAAGACCACATCCTTGTAATTGTCTCCACACTTTTCCATTCTCTAGTTTATAATGATGTCTTTTCTTTTTAAATCGGATGAGGAAAAGAGAACAAAACCACAAGAGGACTTATTTATGAACATTCAATTCCCATGTTGATGCACAACTGTTAGATCTCATGCCAGTCATTAGTCATCGGCAGGTCTCTCCATCTTTACTCTCATAATGAGTCTGTAATTCCATGGGGGACAGGGAAGCACCTACCAAGAGTCTTCTTGTGAGTCAGATCATTCGACAGACTCCCCAGGTGCCAGGGCTACAGGATTACACTCACCTTGTTTGTTTGTTTGTTTGTTTGTTTACAGACTTACTTATCGTACATCCTAACTACAGTTTCCGCTCCCTCTTCTCCCAGTCCCTCTCCCCTCAATCCACTCCTCCTCCATTTCTCTTCAGAAAAGGTCAGGCCTCACATAGATATCAACCAGTCTTGGCATATCTAATTACAGGAAGAATATGCACCTCCTGTCTTATTAAGGCTGGATGAAGCAACCGAGTAGGAGGAAAGGATTCCCCAAAGCAGGCAATAGAGTCAGAGACAGCCCTGCTCCCAATGTTAGGAGTCCCACAAAGAAGACCAATACACTCTGATTTCTCTTCAGATAATATGCATCATTCCCCTTTTACTAATTCTTACTTTGAGGAAGGAAATTAAAAGCTCCAGGCTATCTCCATTCCTCTTGATTCAAGACCCTCCCTTCCTTCTGCCTGCCTCCAGGAAACCGTAGAGTAGACAGCTTATGTAGTAGAAGTGTCTTCTAGGGTCTATTCATCAAGCATGTGGCCTGAAACCTTCCACTTCCTTTTGAAACCTATAGGAAGGGGACCCTGTCTCCTCAGAACCCCACCACACTGTCTGTCCATGGTGTTAATGACTCTTCTAACAAATTGTTTACTGCAGGGGACAGTCTTTTCCTAGTCCCCCTGAAGCCACATAGGACACTTTTCCATCTATGTTCCCTATTTCTTCATAATGTGTGGTGTGGTGCAGAAATTCAGATCATGTGATCTGCAGAGCAGCTGGCTGACACCCTCAGCCTTACAGAGAGGGTCTTCACAGCGGCCAGAGCCTGCCAGCAGAACAGGAGACCTGGTCTTTAAGGAAATGGGTTCCTCAGGCCAGCTGCACTGTGGGAGCTAAGACGCTCGACTGCCAGTGTTCACATGGAGTACCAATAATCACTAAGAAAATGAATATTCCAATCAAACACGGATGAACTCAATGAGGGGAAGGACTGAGAGAGCTTTATTCTTCCTGCCTCCAGCCCTGATCCCTGATAGCGATTGACCTTACATCTGCATGTTCGCTTTCCTTGGTCTATTTTACTGCTGACTAATTGAATGAAGGTGGAAGGAAAAAAGAAAAAAAATGAAAAGAAAGGTAAGAAAAAGTCAAAAGAACATCTACTTCAGACTTGCTTACAAACTCCTCCAAATAAGGGCCAGGTGCTCAGCTAGAGAAGACAGAGATGTCTGTTGCTGCTCAGATCGAATCCAGAATCCAGGCTTTTGAGTTTATTTTTATACTTGCTGGTTCTTTTTTATGTTATTTCTTTTAACTTTTGAGATTGCTGTATAATTACATCATTTCCGCTTCCCTTCCCACCCTTCAAACCATTCCACATACTCTCCCCTGCCTTACTCGCTCTCTTTCAAATTTACGGTCTCTGTTTTATTAATTACTGTAACACAGAGGAGCTGAAGCCACACAGGAAACTTTCCCTTCTTGTGTCCCCTGTTTGTTCACACCATGTTGGTGTGGTACAGAAATAGACAGATGCTGTATATGCTGTACATGTATATTTATATGTGTATGTATTACTGAATACAGAAGTACAACCTGCTCGACCTGTATGTTATTTGTATTTATGTGAATAAAGAGACACACATTTAACATCAATCTATTAACAGTCAGTGATTTCAATACCCCACTTTCTCTAATAGACAGGTCTTCTGAACCAAACAACACATTTGTTTGTTCTTAGATTTGGTGTCTAGAGTTTTGGTAGAAGACTCTTTTGAGAGAAAATCATGGAACCCAATCTCACCCTGCCTGGTCTGTAAACTTTCTCAACCATGAATTTATGTTTTCAGAGTCTGGGTGCAGAGGGGAGAGGTGGTGCAGAAAGTTTCCAGCTGTCAGCATTTGAGGTGTCAGAGAGGGAGGCACAGCCCTTCAATGTCATCCTCAGCAGCCTGAGATATCTCTCCTCAACTATTAGGGACATCATCAACTCAGGCTAAACCAAGGTTCAAGACTTTGATGCTGAAAGGACTTTCTGAGTGACAGTTGGAGATTATATTAAAAATGCACATTAAAGGCTTAAGCCCAAAAAGTAGGAGGAAAGTGGCACTCAGAGGAAAGCAGGGTACAGATAGATCAAAAGCCACAGGCAATGGATTCCTCAAAGGGAAGTTTAGCTCATGGCCTCATAATAGTCTGACTGGAATTTGGGTAGGATTTGAAGTTTCCTGTTCTGCCATCATCCCTGTGTGGCTCCTGAGTAGCAAGTCTAGCTTGCAGGGATCCAAGAAGGTAAGGAAGTTGGCTCTCTTTCCTGTAAATGAAGGTAAGCTCTGTTTGTGGTTTTCAGGCAGTATCTAGGGAAAGGAATAAAGCCCCCTCCTCTGACTGAAGCATGTTCTATGGACTGTTTCATAAAGCATGTGGCCTGAAACCTTACACTTCCCTCTGAAACCTATAGGAAAGGGACCCTGTCTCCTCAGAACCCCAGCATGCTGTCTGTCAATGGAGTTAATGACTCTTCTGACAAATTGCTTACTGCAAAGGACAGTCTATTCCTAGTGTCCCTGAAGCCACATAAGAGACTTTCCCACCTCGTGTCCCCTGTTTGTTCACTCTGTGTCGGTGTGGTGAGGAAATTCAGGTCACGACTTCTGCAGAGCAGCTGGTTCATACCCTCAGCCCTACAGAGAGTGTCTTCCTGGCCACAGCCTGCCAGCAAAAGTCTTATACATGAGTTATTTGGTCATTGATTCTTAACCATACAACATCTCCATGTGAACTAGGAGCTTTTCCAGTGAGTGCTGTTATTGACACTGACATTCTTGCTTTGCTCCCAGCTTGTGAAGGGCTTTGTTCCCACTACTGGCTGATCGGCTCCTTTTCTTTTCCTTCTCTTGTCCCCATAATCTTTCTATCTGTATATCTGGTCCCCTCAAAACAACAATAGCAAAAATCCAAAACAAAACAAAAACCAACAACAAAAACAACAAAAACAAAAACAAAAACAAAAACGGGCCTTATGTCATCTTTAAAAGGTTTCAGACAAAACCTGGAGCCGGAATTGAGGCCAGAAAGTTGATTGCTCCTTCATTTCTTGAGATGAAGAGTCTTATCAAGAGGAAACTTGGGCAGATGTCTCAGTGAGTAAAGTTGCTTGCCTTGCATAAATGCACAGGGACCTGAGTTCAATGCCTGTGTTTAACATAGCACCTATGTAAGAACTACACCCTTCCATTCTTGTAAGTCCAGCACTAGGGTGGGAGAGACAGGCAGATCCCTCAGTTTCTCTGGTTGGCCAGCCTAGCCAAATTGCCAAGCTCCTGGCCAGCGAGAGCCACAAAATAAGGTAGAAAGGTGCCTCTCCGTGCACATGCACATGAGTACCCTCACATACACAAATGGAAATGTACATAAACGGGTAAACAGAATTCTATCCAGACCCTGTGGTCCTTGACTATTAATCTAGGTTCTCTGAGGCTGCTTGGCTTATAAAATGAGTTTAAAGACATCTAGACAACTTAATGATACCCTGTCCTAAAGTAGAAAATAAAAAGGGGGGCTAGAGATGTATCTCACCTAGCATGTGAGAGGCACTGGTTTCAATCCCTAGTACCACTAAAAAATAAGTGAATAAAATAAATCTTTACACCAATTCCAGAATTCCAAGAGCTGAGCTTGGAGGCACTTTGAGATGGGAGATTTAGATCTTGCCTAAAAGAATTTTTTTTTCTGGTTAAGGATAGGAACCTGTGCAGTCTGCTTAGGGCCTGGCAAGAGGCTCTAGCCATGAAGGAAATCAGTGTCAAGAGAGGTTCTGTCTCAGACCAGAGTCTTTCAAAGACATTGACTGATAATAACAAGGACTGAATCTTCAAACTTCCCCCATAATGGTTTCTGACCCCTTGGCTGGCACAATATTGCTGAAAACTCTCCCCCCCCCGCCCCCAACACACACACTATTGCAGCCTCTCTCTGTTCTAGGAACAAAGAAAACTTTTATTTAAGAGGAGAGCAAAAGATCAAACGCAGTCTTAACTTTTTTATATATCTGCTGAGCCCAGGACTCTGATAAAGGTGAGATGGGATGGGGGTGGGGCAGATGGAGCAGGCTGCAGTAGGATGCAGAGCCTGGGAGCCACTGACATCAGATGGGATGGCAATCCTTTCAGGAGAGAAGCCTGTCACCTCTAATTACATCCTATGGCTCTGGCTGAATGCTACTTCAGAAACAGAAAACTTTGATGTGAAAAAAAAAAGAAAAAATAACAACTTTCACCTTTTCCTATTGACACCAGTGTAATAACTGGAGGGAGCCAAGGCCTTTAATGTTGAATTATCTGAACAGCTCTCTAAGAGATTATGGAAATGGCATGCTTTTAATCCTTCTATGATGTCTGAACCTGAAAGAGCAGAACTCCATTCGTATGGAGAGGCCTGTATTAGTTTCTCGTGTGCAGCCATGACAAACAAATGGGAAATTAAAAAACAAAACAAACAAACAAATAAAAAACCCGATTGGGCCATGAGAGATAAACCTGTGAGAACTTGCTGTGCAAGAGTTAGGACCTTAGTTCAAATCCCCAGTACCCCTGCAGAAGCCGGATGCTGGAGCACAGATCTGAATCATAGTGTTTCCACAGCATGATGGGAGGTGGAGGCAGAAAAATCCCGGGAACTCAAGGGCTGGGTCGTTTGATGTGTGTGCAAGTGTACTGCAGAGTAACTGTCTCAAGCAAGGAGGGAAGTGAGGGTAGACATCTGAGGCTATCCTCTGACCTCCACATGAGAGCCTACAAGCACACACACTGGAGCTCACATGCCTGCATACACACACACACACACACACACACACACACACACACACACACGGGGGAGGGGGTTGGAGAAGGAGAGGGAGAGGGGGAGGGGGAGAGGGAGAGAGAGAGAAAGAGAGAGAGAGAGAGATTGCTGTAAAAGGGACAGGGCATGTGAGGGCTCATAGGGTAGCTGATAAGAACCTTGCCATCCTGAAACCTCTAAACACATCCACACCTTAATTTAAAAGTAATAAAACCAATGGGCACTGTTAGTTATCTATGAATCAGAAGACACGCTGGTGAGTTTACACTCCTTCTTTCTGGTTTTCTGTTTATTGGATACTAAGCTGTTGTCCTTTAAATGGTGGCACATAACATAAGGGAGCATGGGAGTACTCGGATACTGTAGCTTAGGTGTGTGCAGCCTTCCTAACTTGTGTGCTTGCAGGCTAAGTAGCCCTCTACCCACTCTGTTGACTGGCTTCAGCGTCAACTTATCTTACCCAAGGCAACAGATAATACATTTGTAGGTAATAGAACCTTGCTATGTGTCAGGTCTACATTAGATGTTGAGAAAACAGTGTATATACTGGCAACAAGAATGAGGGTAATGCCTGCCTTCAATGAGCTATGAAGGTAGATGCAAGCTAAGAATCACAGAGAGGTGACTGCAGACACAATAGTCCTGGGTCAAAAGACCTGGTAGAAGTGTTCAAAGAAAACAAATAAGAGTGGACAGTGGCTATAGCAGGTATCAGTCCACCTCATTCATCACCAGGGAGATGCTCATCAGAAACCTGAGAACCTAGATGACATCTGGTGCAATGGTAGACATCAGAAAGAGAAGAATCAGATATAGCAGTGAAGAGGGAGGTTCACAGCAGCACTTGGGGGTGGGGTGGGCTGAGTCAGGGAATCAAAGGTCAAGGTCAACATGGGTGGCAGAGTGGAACCTGTGTCCAAAATAATTACTGTTGACAAATGACAAAGCAATAATAAGCATCATTAGAGCCACAGGTAAAAGAGAAAGTTGGTTCCCCAACAATAGTAAAAAGAGAGCCAGGAAAGTAGACATATTTAGGCATGGTGTTGGTCAGCTTTGTGCCATTGTGGTAGAAGACCTGAGACTGAATTACTAAGAATAGAAATCTATTTTATGTTATAAACTTGCACAGTGCCCACATGTGTGTGATTGTGTATGTGGGATAAGGAGTATGTGTGTGTGTGTGTGTGTGTGTGTGTGTGTGTGTAAGTCTGTACTTCTTTCATAATGGGCATTTGGGGAACAGAAGGCATCTTTGGGTACTGGTCCTCACCTTTCACCCTGTAATCAGATCACTCTATCTCTAAGTGCCAGGCTGGACTACTAACAAGCTTCTGGAGGTCTCCTGTCTCCTTCCTTGGAAGTGTTGCAATCACAGATTCGCTCTGCTGTGTCCAGCCTCATGCTTGCACAGCAAAGAATTCATCCATTGATCTATTTCCTCAGCCTAGAGTTTGATGTCTCATAGTTTGCTGGTGATTCCAAGGACAAGGGGTCTGTATCTTGGGAGGAGCTCGTCCAAGGTCAATGAGTCCATCTCTGGGGCAGAGCTTATCCAAGGTCAAGGGGCCCACATCTGGGGAGGAGCTTATCCAAGGTCAATGAGTCCATCTCTGGGGAGGACCTTCTTTCTGTAACAGAAAGGAGAGCAGAAGAATCAGCAGGGAGCTGGGCAAGATGGAGTGATAAGTCTATGTTGTGCTAGTCAACATTCTCTGGAGATAATAGCATTAATCCCTTCCTGAAGCCTGAATTACAGAGCAGGACCTTAGGTCCTCATGTCTTATCACCCCTCATTAGACTTCACTTCTCCAAACTGCCCTACTGAGGATCAAGTTTCCAGGGCATGACCTTTAGGGAACACATTCATACCATAGTGAGTGTAGACCCCGAAGAATTGAAATTGGTGTTTTAAACGGATATTCTCTGCATCATGATTCACAGTCTTCAAGATATGGAAACAACAAAAGCATCCATCCATGGATGAAAGGATAAAGAACATGTGCTACACACACACACACACACACACACACACACGGACACACACACACACACACATGCACACACACACACAAGAATAGTGTTTACCTTACGAACAAGGGAATCTTCCCATTTGTAATATCATGAATATATCTGGAAAGCATTGTAGCAAAACAGTAAGCCAGATACAGAAAAAGAAATGCTTGATCATCTCAGGCATACATATAGACCATACAGTAATTAAGCTTGCACAAGTAAATGTGCTTGCCTGGGATGGGGGAGGGAATGGAAAAATATTGGCCACCTGGTAAAATGCCTTTGGGTATGTAGTATACACACAGGGCTGTAGTTTAAAATACTGGGGGTTTTGTTTTGTTTTGTTTGTTGTTTGCTTGCTTCAGTTGAAAACTGATAAAAGTATATCTTAGGTGCTGGATTTACTGTGCATGAGTACTTCCTGGAGAGAAAGAGATCAATGTCTCTCCTATTAGTCTTGAACAGAAATATCCTTCGACATGTTTGCAGTAAATCCTAATACTACAGTATTTTCCCCTTTGGTTTTATTTCCAGCTACTTTCCAAACGAACTCCAAGGGGGCCACAGGCAGTACCAACTCAAGAGAGAGTCTCGCTTCCTTCCATTTTGCCACCTAAAGAGCACCAGAATCAATCTTCCTGAAGGTGATTCCTGCAAGCCCATGAGCAGGCAAAAATCCAAATAAATTGCTTGTTTATTCTCCATTATTAAACATTAAAATAAACAAACTAGGGAGATGGCTCAATGGGTAAAGAAGCTTCCAGGCTGACACTGGAATTTGAGCCCAGAGACCCACATAACCACAACTTACTTGCTGGAGCTCTCTCTCTCTCTCTCTATCTCTCTCTCTCTCTCTCTCTCTCTGTGTGTGTGTGTGTGTGTGTGTATGTGTGTGATTCTGTGTGTGTGTGAGAGAGAGAGACTAAATATAATAATGATTTAATCAGAATAAACAAACAAAGAAACAAGCAAACCCCGATAACCCAATGTGCCCCGAATTTGACTTCATTTACTTAGAAGCAGTTTCTCTACTTTGCAGAAGTCCCCGGGCCTCCAGTTTCTCAGCTGATCTCCGTAAGACCTGCCAGTCCAGAGTTTCGAGTCCCTGGAATTGACATCCTGTTCCAAGAGACTGCTCTTGCGTGCTGATTATTCTCGTGTTACACCCCCCACCCACCCACGTACCCCTCTCTTTTCTTTTGCTGTTCGAAATGAGTGTCAGCCACAGAGGCTGCAGTTCTGTGGGCTGGAAACCCAAGCCCACGAGCCTGTACTGGTATTAAAATGCGATTTCACTGGAAGGAGGCAGAGGGAGATGGAGGCCTTGGGTGTAAAGGGCTTCTGAGAGAATATGTCAGGATCTGCGAGACTGGAACGTTCGCCAGGCCTGAGATTTGCTGCGGTCTGCTTTGCAGTCACAGTTGAAATCCAGTTGTCTAAAGTTGATGCAATTCAATAGAGTGCGACTTCTGCAGCCGTCGTGGCGATCCGACCCCATTATTCTTCCCCAGCAAAGTGGGCATGCCGGGTTTGGGAACTTTTGAACTGTGTCCTCAACACTCAAAATCCAATTTCCCAGGCTTCTTCTCTGAAGAAAATAAAATGACTGTGGCTGCAATTGGTGGAGCTTACAGGATACTCTCCCTCTTTACAGTCCCTTCCTTTTAAAGCAGGAAATGGATTTCCATTCGGATGTAGAGTTTAAACTCTATCCAAACTACAGTAAACATGGCTGGTTAGCCTGATGGGGTCCTGCGGTGTTGTCTCCTCAAGGCCAATTTCATTGATCTGCTATATTTGTTAGCACACTGTCCTGGTTCATCTTCCTCCTCAAATCACCAGAATTTAGAATCTCCCTGCAGACACACCTCTGAGTGTTTCTAAAGGTTTTTACAGAGAGGTTTATCTGAGCAGGGACTACCCGCCCTGGATATTGAGAGACACCCTTCCACAGGCTGGAATCTGTGCATATAGATACAGAGGAGAAAGTAGGCAGGTATTTGGTGGCAGATCTGGAGATCAAGGACAGCCTGGGGTACATATGACCCTCTCTCAAAATGAAACATAACACAAAGAGAATGGGGAGACGGGGACCACCGGTTGCACTGGGCGTCTGCTGTCACCCTTTGCCCTATTTCTCTGAGGCAGGCTCTCTCACTGAATCTGAAACTGGGCTGATATCCAAGAAGCCCCAGTAATGCTCCTGCCTCCATGCCCAACTTGACATGTGCTCTGGGATTCTAACTCAGCCTCTCCTGCTGGCACAGCAAGCCCTCTTACCCACTGAACCTCAGTGAATTTCTTTCCTAAGTAGCTTATGACTATTTTTGACATCACTGTTACTTACTACATGAGCTTCATCTTGCACAATAACCATTTTTTTTCCTTAGTCTGTAGACACCAAGCACAATATCTTTGTTTTTAGCAGGGTTCAACTTCTATTCTTTTTCTAAAATCAAGATCTAACACTACAATCTTTTTAAACTTCAATAATGCTTTTTTTTTCTGATATTGACACAAAAATCCGTACAATTCAATACAAAATAAATAAATAAATCCCAGACCAACCATATGGCTCAGCTGGTAAAAGTGCTTGCCACCAAGCTTGGTTGCCTGAGTTCATCCACCGAACTCACTTGGTGGCAGAAGGGAGCTGATTTCTCTCTCCTTCAGAAGAGCATGGTGTCTTCAGCCTTCACACACACACACACACACACACACACACACACACACGCACGCGTGCACGCGCACACATGCACACACACATACACACACATGCACACACATACACACATACACATACACACATGTATACACACACATACACATACACACACATGCACACACACATGCACACACACACATACACATACACACATACACGCACACACACACATGCACACATGCACACACACACACACACACACGCACACATGCACACACACATGCATGCATGCACACACAAACACGGGGGTGAGGTGGGGCATGGAGGGAGGGAGACTAGGGCAGGGGAAACAATGCCCACAGGTGTCACAGAAGGCTGACCCCTCTAAGATCTCATCAATGAAGAGGTAGTCACCATCCCAGGGACTGAGTGATCTCAGGCCAACATAGCCCTCATGACAGGGGCAGCCAGTCACCTGTAGGAGAAGGCAGCTTCATCTACTTAATCCAATGTGCTCCGTACATGTCATTTTCTTTACATTTTTATTAGGTTTATTTACTCATGGAGCCCTGAGAGTACACATGGCGCATCTTTCATGCTCTAAGCAAAGGACAACTTCCAGGACATGGCTCTCTACTTCCCTCATGGGCATCCCATGGATCAATCTCCTCAGGTTTGGCACCAGGCACTCTTAGTTGCTGAGCCAACTACTGAGCCCAAGCATCATAAGGTCCTCTTGCATCATGTAAAGAGATTGCTGTTGGAAACCAGTGCTTCTGAAGGCAGTGTGATCAAACTGGAGCAAAGTCTATTTGGGCCAATAAGAGAGGTCTTAGTGGAGAGGAGCTTCCAGGGCTCCCGTATACTCTGTCTTCAGCCATCCTCCCTGTTTGAGGCATCTGTTCATCCAGAGCCAGCTAGTTGGGAAACACAATCCATACCAGTTACTGCAACAGAAATCTAACATAAGGAATGATTCAGAGTGGAACTAGGAAGTCAAAAGGAACTGTAAAATGTCACAGATGGACAGAGGCCAGCACCCCTAAGACTGAGGAACTGGGGAGGTGCTGGACTGTTTAAAGGCTGCTCTGAAGGTAAACAGAGAAGGAGAGGATAGGAGGGGGATGATTAGGAGGGGAGGAGCAAGGGGAGCACTGCAGTTGGGATTTTCTTTTCTTCAATCTTGTAATCTCCCCTTCCCTCTACAGCACTTCATAGCTGGATGTTGACTATTGATCTCTCATTTGTCTTTCTTTCCCTTCACACAATGAACTCTTGGAGAGCACGAGGACATTTTATTTAACTTCACATCTCCAAACATTACAGCCCTGCATCTCATAGTAACTTCTCACTAAATGTTTGCTGTTTGCGGAGTGAGTGCACAGGTAAATGGAAGAATATGGCCAGGAAGAGGACAAGGAAGCTTAGAGAAGGGTCCACATCAGAATGAGGAAAGGATGCTCTAGAGATGGAGGCCAAACAAAAGGTGTGTCTGTCTGTGCATCCGTGCATGTGTGTGTGTGTGTGTGTGTGTGTGTTTGTGTGTGTGTACATGTGTGTGAAAGAGAGAAAGTGTGTGTGTAAGAATTGTGCTTCTGCAGTGAGCACTCAGCCACACTTTGAACAAAGAAATGTACAGAGAACTGCATTGTGGATCATGTGATAATCAGATCCCACTAGGAACAAGGCAATGGGATATGATTGGCCACAGGGAAGTGGAAAACCAGAGCTACCACCAAGCTATCTACATCCTAGGCCTGGGGGAGAAGGAGCAGAGCTGACCTGGAACCACAGAGCTGCTTGGAGCCAAGGGACACTACATGCTTCCATTGCTTAGTAGTCAAACCCTGTTTATCTCTCTTCTGGTGAGCTGCCCCAGCACTCTTCCTGCTATGCAGCATCTAGGCTCTTGCTTAATTTGAAATCAGCCAGAAAAACTGGAACTGATTGTCTCTTTTCCCTTGTTTTCCCTCCCTTGCTGGCTTGTGTGCATCTGCATCTGCAGCTCCCATCCTTTTCTCACAAGCTCACTAGAAACAAATTGTAGATTCTAGAAATGAATCATGATTTCACCAGTGAGCACCTAGGTGCATTTGACCCTCACCTCAGTTTCTGCATTTGTGAGACAATGGAGTATGTGAACCACACAAGAGACAGTTTAGTAAATTGGCCAGAGCAAAGAATGTTGATGTATGGAATTGTCCCTTGGTATTTGGGTTGGCAGCATGGTGTACTATAAGAGTTTCCTACAACTGCCCCCTCCCCCAATCTTGGCAAGGATAGCAACATATTACCTCCTATCTTCTCAGAGCCTGGTAAATAGAGGGCATTAAGTGCCCCAGAAATTGCTACTACTACTACTACTACTACTACTACTACTACTACTACTACTACTATTACTACTACAACTGATGATGATGATGATGATGATGATGATGATGATGATGATGATGAGGATGATGAAGATGATGATAAACCTAAGTGAGTTACTTCCTTTCCTTGTCATCCTCATAAAAGCAATTTAAGTGAGGATTTATCTTGCTTCACAGTTTGAGAATATTTTCATTCATGGTGGGAAGGAGCATGAAGATCACATGGTGTCACAGGAAGCAGAGGTTGGTTCTAAGGCAACTTATCTCCTTTTCTGTCCAGTTCAGGACCCCATCCCATGGGATTGTATCATCTACATTTAGGATGGCTCTCTCTTCCTCATATAACAAGCCCTTAACAAGCAAAAAGTTGTGTTTAGATGAGTCTAGACACTGTAAGATTCATAATCAATATTTAACATTGCAGTGATTTAGAATCCTGAACTACCTCACCCATGTCATGGGGGCTTTGGAATTGCTTTTCCAATCAGGATGGTACAGATCATTCTCATGGTTGCCAAGAGCTATCATGACTGAAAAGTCATGATGGCTGGGAGCTGTCTGGATGTGGTAAGCATCATCAAGACTGGAGAAACCACCCCAAGGTCACCCCTTCATCCATGAATCCTCTTCTGGACCCTACACACTGATTATATTAGCAGGGATCCATGGTTTGGAAGGGTCAGAAGCTCAACCGGAAAAAAATGTAGAATGAAAACAAGTTTATTAAAGAATGCTGAAATGTTGTAACAGCAGGCCTCTGTCTGCAGAGCACCTGGGAATAGGGTTGTTTGTTTCCCTGCAACTCACATCTCTGCTTATTGTTTTCTGAAGTGTGATTATTTGTTTTACTGATTTATAAAGATGCAGATGGTGATACTGGGGCAGGAGACCTGCATGTGTTTCCTCTTTTTGCTTTATTGTTGTGGCAATAAGTCTAAATTCAAGGTACTGATGGAGCTGAGCTCAGTACAAGCTCTAGAGGAGAATCCATTCTCTTGATATTTATAGCCTCTACATAATGCCTGCATGCATTGACTTGTGACCGTGACCGATTCACTATCTTCAAAGCTAACAGAATAGCAGTTCCAAATCCTTCTTTCTATGATGACAAATTTCCCATTTCTCTCTTTAAAGGACTCATGACACACATGGGGTCGTTACATATAATCTACATCTGAATATCTTTAACTTAATCACATTTGCACAGTCTTTTTCCATATGAGATAGTAATACCAGGCTATGTCAATCCCAATATGGATGTTACTGGGTGGAGATAGTAGAGTGGCCTTTTAAAGCACACTGTAGGCAGAATGCCCGTCTACAGCAATCATTGAATGTACTCACAGGAAGATCAAAAGCAAATATTAAGTGTTCACAGGCTGGGCATGGCGATTCATGTCTGTATATCCAGCACCCATGAAGCTGAAGCAAGGTGTCTTAGGTAGGATTTTGTTGCTGTGAAGAGATACCATGACCAAGACAATTCTGATGAAGGCAAACATTTAATTGGGGCTGGCTTACTGTTTCAGAGGTTCAGTCATCATTGTGGGAATCATAGCAGTGTCCAGGCATACATGATGCTGTACAACGAGCTGATAGTTTTACATCTTGATCAGAAGGCAGCAGAAGGGGAATGTGTTCTACACTTGGTGGCACTGGAGCCTATATATAAGATTTTAAAGCCTGTCTCAATGGTGACACAGTTTCTACAACAAGACCACACCTTCCAATAGTGCCAACACCTCGTGGACCAAGCATTCAAACATATGAGTCTTTGGGGGGGCAGTTCTAATCAAAATACTACATAGGGCTAGTAACGTACCTCAGTAGGTAGTTTATCTGATAATATGCACAAAACCCTGGGCTTGATCTCCATCACTCCATAACCTGGGTATGATGACTGACATCTGTAATCTTAACATTTTGGAGGAAGAACTAAGCGGATCAGAAGTGCAATGGCATTCTCAGCTATACATCCAGTTTGAGGCCAGCCTGGGATATGTAAGAACCCTTCTCAACAAAAACTAGGGAGAGAGATGTAGACATGATAAGACCATTGTTACATACTGAGACATTGGCTTAAAAGATCTCACCAACAACAATATGATCACTCTCAGCTCATTCCTAAATAAGAAATATACCTAACATTACACAGTCCACATTAGTTCTAAATTGTCTATTAATTCTGTAGTGTGGTATCTAGCACACTGGGGAAATGTCATGGAGTGAATAGCCACTATACTAGTGAGTGTTGGTCTGTGTGCTACCGCCATTCTTTCCCTCAAAATAGTTTTTCTCAATTATCAGGACATGGCACCTGTTAGCTATTGAACATTACAATGATTGGAACTGGCTAATCCCTTTCAGTTACTCCAAAAATTCCCAGTAACAATTCTGGTCAATCCCTGGTGGCTTGTTCTTATGGACCAGCCATCCTGTGTAAGTCCATTCTAGTTGGTTAAAATGGATGAAATTCTGCAAACCCTAGAGTTGCTCTTGCTTTGTATATAAATGGGTGTTTTTTGGAAAGGTGTATGAGAATCATACAGATGATACAGGATGTTTCTACGAGGGTTGGTATGTAACCTGATACTATAGGCTGGTTATCTGTGTCCCATAATAATCTACATGTTAATACTCTGATCCTCTGATCAGCACACTTGCTAGTTAGTTTTAATTTTTAACTTAACATTACAAGAATCACCTGTGATGAAAGTCTCAATGAGGGATTATCTATCCTAGGTTGGCTTATGGGCATGACTGTAGGAGACTGTATGAATTAAATTGATTGATGTGTAATAACATAGTGCTACAGTGTGCAGCATCATTCCCTAGAAAGAGGGGTCTGAACTGTATATGAGTAAAGAAATGAAGATGGCCACAGAAAGCAAACATGTGAGCATGTGTTCTTGGCTGTGAAGGTGATGTGACTAACTATCCAAAGATTCTGCCTTGGCTTCTCTGCCGTGATGGGCTATAACCTGGAATTGTAAGAGGAAATTAGCCCTTTATCCCAAGTTGCTTTGTGTCTGGATGTTTAATTAATGCCACAGAAACAAAACAAGTGATGTTTCAAACTTAGAGGCTTTTGAAAGCAACTGGGGTCATAGCAGATCTTGAGACTAGAGGCCTTGAAAACTGATCACTGTTTTTATAAGGAGAGGGAGACAAGAGAACACTCATTCTGTCTCTTTGTCTCTCTCTGTCTCTCTGTCTCTCTCTCACACACACACACACACACACTCATGGTATGCACACGGTACATACATGGTAGACATACACACATCATACACACATGGTGCACACACACACACACACACACACACACACACACACACACACACACACCACAAGGTACAGGCATAGAAGTCAGAAGATGCACAGGAATCAGTTCTCCCCTTTTTTCAAGAGCCTTTACTCATTGAGTCCTCAAATTGGCCCAAATTTATAATTTTAATCCTAAAGGTAGATTGTGACACAACACTGCCAACTACGATATGGATCTGGCTACAGAAGTCTCAGGCCAGAGAGTTTCATGCTTGTCAGACCCAATGTCCCTCACATTCAAAATAATTTCTAACTCCTCTTTTACATCCCTGAAATGAAACCCATGCACAATGTGTATATCTGCACGATTTGAGAAGAACTCCAGGTACAAAGGAAAATTGAGAAGTAAATTATAATACAAATAGTTTGTTTTTTAAACATCAGTTATTTAGCAAATTTCTTCCCATAATTCCAAAAGATTGGTGGGAGGGACTGACATCCCTATTAAATTTATGTCTTTTATCAATTGGGTACCATATACTTAATGAATAGCAAAATTGCCCTGTTTGGTGCTGAGCCACCTCTGTAACATGATGCTACTGTGATCCTTCATGACACTTTCTCTTACCTGTAACTATTTTGACTCATTTAATGGCTGCATTCTCTACATGAACGTAAACAACATCACTACAAGAATGTTAACCTGGTTTGTTCAATGCTGGCACAGTGTAGAAGTCCAAATAAGTATGTGTGTATATCCATACACACATACATCCTAGATATAAATATATAGATACTAATAGATATAGATACAGATATAGATACAGATATCTACTGGATGATTGAATCAATGCATGCTCTCTTTGACAAATGAAAGCACTCCAGACCTAAAGAGATCATTACTAATTATCTTGGTTAGACCAAGACCCAAGGTGTCTGTAATCTCAACTTTAGTAACAACACTATTATTGGGTAGATGGGCTCATGTCATTTGGGTCCCCATTCAGTGTGCCCTTACTTTCAGGCATCAATATACATGTCTGCTTTTCTCCTCAAATAACTGAACAAAAAAGATGTTTTAATGTTTTAATGACATGAGCATTTCCCCTCCACTGAAAATTTGCTTGCAACCATACCATATCTGTTTTGGTGAAAAATAATTAGCGTATTATAGCCAGACTTTTCTGCTTTCTTGGTATACTAACTTCGTACTTGTGACTTACACAGTCCCAGGCTACACTGTGAGGTGCTAAGCAGCACTCATACATAGCAACTAAGCAATATGGCAAGTACTTTCTAGTTTGTCTGAAATGCCTTCCAGAAAGACCCATTTCTGGCTGAAGCAATGGACAGGGTGTACTTTACACAAGGCCTGAGTAGGGCAACCGTGACTGGGAGCACACAGTTCTGAAAACCACACATGCCAAGAAGCTACTTTACAACACTCTATGAATTTCACCAGCTCAGCAAGGCTGTAACTGCAGCAGGCCACTTGATCACTCCTTCCCTCTCCTTGTTTATTCTATTCAAAGTGGTACTGCATCTCTGCAGAATACAAAGTGTGCCCAACATCACTTGGGTTTGCTCAGATTTAGAAGTGAGCTGATAGAGCAGTTTCTGTCTACTTTTGAGTTCTCTGTGAGAGATGAACACAGTGATTATTTCCAGCAACTTTGAAAGTCATATTCTGAAAACTGAGAAATGCATGTGAGAAAGTGCCTGTGCACTTAAGACAGAACAAGAACAAACAAGTTCATGATTTGCTTCTAGAAATCACTGACCAATTTACTATTTACTACAGGCTCGGAGATAAAGCTCTGAAAATTCACCCCAAATCAGCAAGGATATGGATTTGTAAAGGAATGATTTCAAGATGGCCTCTCATATAGAGGTAACAAAGTCCATTCTGCTTCTTTCGAGAACTGACTATGTTCATCAAGCCTTAGAAAAATCTATATGTTGTCCTTGACTGTAGCAAGTGACACCTTGGACTGAAAACTGTCACTATTGTGTATGGTGATAGAATTTACATTTTGAAAGAGTGAATGTCTCTTGATGCATAATAATCACACTATATCTGAATTGCTGAATATTTAAAGAGGTATGAATTGCTGAAGGGTTTAAGAGAATGATTAATGAAAGCTTTACCTAAAGCAGTAAATTGCTTTCTTTGTTCCCATAGCCATAATTCCCATTTTAGCATCATGATTATATTTATTCCCAGTTCCATACATAGGTCATGAACTTGCAGTAACTATTTCAGGGTGAGTGTATGTATGTGTTTTGCTAGAGATGGAACCCAAAGCTCCATGCATGCTAGGCAAGTGCTCTACCAGTGAGATACATCCTCAATTCTGATTTTGTTAGAGTTGAAGTCCCTCTATGCAGTCCAGGCTTGCCTAGACTATGAGACCCTCAGTCTCATCTCTAAGTGTTGGCAATATAAATTCAAGCCACCACATCCAGCAAATCTTTTACTTATAAAGCCTGGGACAAAAACACCTAAACAGAAAACAACAAGTACAGTTAAATACATCTTCTTTCTCCATGACTTGTCTACATGATACTCAAATTTAACCAAATTTCATTTCTTTATTGAGGCATCACATACATCATAAGCTTCTGTAAAGATTGAGTGGAAAGGCTTTACGTTCTGTGTTCGGTTAATGCCTAGACAGTCATGGAATGCGTGTGTTTTATCATATAGAGGTCACTGTTTTGTTTTTCCTCATTTGCTTTTTCATTATATAGAAAATAATACCTTGGTCCAGCCATACTCTTGGCTGCTCAAGAGCAAATTATAAAACTTAAAATGCTGGTTTTACTGAGATATCCAGTGGTAATGCCAAGAAGATAAATCTCACAAGGGTTTGTCTGAATCCTAATGATGTCATGTCAAAAAAAAAATAAGAGATGAAGTCATTCCACATTCAGGGCCCCTAGACAACCCAGGTACAATCAATGTCTGACAAGACACAAACACAAAAGTTACCAGATTACCTACCTTACATAGACAGGAAAATCAGAATTGTGGGAAAGTCAAAACGTTTACGTTTACTTGGTGTAAGAGTGGGGCTAGGCTTGTCATTTTATGTGAAATTTCTCTTTGTACACGCTATGAGAAAACACATGGAACACACCATCTAACGAGTCATGAACTTTACTGGGGTAGAGACCTCACATACCTTTTTTCCATTACTATGTTCTCAGTGCCTAGAATTAAGTATGTGTGTGCATTTGTACATGCATGTGCATGTGTGTGTGTGTGTGTGTGTGTGTGTGTGTGTGTGAGTATGTATTTGTATGTATGTGTTAGCTAATATGCTGTTTTTGCAAGATAAAGTTTGTCTACTTCCTGGCCCATTGTGGGGTACTGTAAGTGCTTACTTTACTTACTGTAGCCACTCTGCCCTAGGACCTACAGTGATCTTCACTTCACAGCCAGTGAAACTGGGGCTCAGAGAAGTGATGTCACCTCACCATGGCCACTCACCTTAGAGGAGGCAAAGGTGAATGATTAGAACTCAGATATGAACACAGAGTCTGTAGTTCTTCCTTTGCACAGGTCCAATTTTGTTGCTATGGTTTCAAAGACTCTAAGTAGATAGTCTCAGACAACAGCCAGTGCCACATTGGGTCTCTGTGTCAGCAGAGAGTATGGAGGGGTCTCTCAGGAAGGGGACCTCCAGGAAGTGTAGGATGAGAAGGTTTAATCTCCCACCATCTGGGACACAGCACTCAGTTCTCTCTTCTTTCATTAATATTTTTACTAGCCTTCCTATTCTTAAGAACATGCACAGATCCAGCTGATTTGGACAAAAATAGAAACTCATGTTTTTATATTCATGACTTGATGTAAACATTTTCAGCCTACCTCAAAAGTCATTCAGCAACATCACTGGAAATACATGTTCAAACATTTTGTTTGAAATTCTGAGTTAGTATTTGCCTGCGTGAGTATATGTGGTTTGCAAGCCATTGTGTGGGTGCTGGCAACTGAACTGGAATCCTCTGTGAGAGCAGTTAGAAAAGCAGATTAAGGGTTATCCCTGAGTAATTGTCAAAGCCAAATAAAATCACCATAGTCTAAGTTGCATTTATTGTAAACCAGTCAGAGATAAGTTTAAAACAGCTGTACTACAATATTTATTTATTTATTTATTTGTGTGTGTGTGTGTGTGTGTGTGTGTGTGTGTGTGTGTGTCTGTGCTTGTGCACACACTTCAGAGGGAAGAATAGGGCATTAGATTCCCCAGGAACTAGAATTATAGGCACCAGTGATGCATCCAACATGGGTGCTTGGAACCAAATTCAAATCTTCTGGAAGAGCAGCATGTACTCTCATCTATTGAGCAGTATATACTCTCCCCATCTGTGTAGGACAGTGTGACATCTCTGTTTCAGGAAAATGATTACCATGTATTAGCTCTACAGGCCTGTGTGTGTGTGTGTGTGTGTGTGTGTGTGTGTGTGTGTGTCCACAAAAATACCTGATCCCTTTGCTAGTCAGTCTTAAGTTCTTGAACTCCAGCCAATGCAAAGAAATAGAAATATTGCTGGCATTCATTTCAATCAGAGCCAGCCAAAACAAGCAGGCATGCTGACTGCTGCTTTCTGTCCCCGACTCCAAGAGCAGCCTGTTATTCCAGCCCAACCTCACCCTCTTTGGAACAACGGCCATCTCTCTCTTTTGTAAGCTCTGGGGCCCTAAATCTGACTTCCTTGGAGGGGAGGACAGCTTTTGTCTGCCAAGGGTAACAGAGGCCCCTACATCTGTCATGCTGATCCATTCAGTCCTCTGGCCAGATTTTGAATACTGATCCATTATACTGACCTGCAGATACTAACATTAGTGTGTGCATGCCCAGAGCCAAAGGCTGGAAACCAAATCTATAGCAAGGAGCTGAATGAGCTGGCCAAAATGAACCAGGACTTATTCTATTAGAGAGAATATTCCGTTTGCTCCAATAACAAGAACTCTATTGAGATCAGTTAATTCAATTCTGCTCATCTTATCAGATTTATTTTTAATGAAACTGAACAATAGTTTCATTTGTTATGTTATTAGTTTTCCCAGTAGAAGCCACGAGACTTCAGCACAGAAAGCAAAGCAGACAAGCTTCGCCAATGTCTCTGGCTTATCAGTGATGCGTGCCAGTTTGGATATTACACAGTGAAATACTTCTGCCCTCCTTGGGGTCCCCTTTCTTGCTTTTGGGACTTGGAGTCATGAGGCCATCTCTCCTCTCATGTTGCCTCCCTGGGCTCTGTATAATCTTGTTATTCCCTTGTTAACCACTCTTCCAGGTCTTCTTACTGCCTCATTCCTACTAGTTGCTAGCTGAGTGATTTTGGCAAAACGCTTAAACTCACTAAGCCTTTATGTGTTTTTGTTTGTAACACTTGGAAAGTGATAATACAAAACTTTTGGTAGCATTTTTTAAGAGTGTAATGCATCTTGTGTGTCATTATGTCCTATGTGGCACATAGTAGGTATATAGGAAGTATTGTCATTTTATTTTTAATTTTTTTCTCCATCTCTTTTATGGTTTCATCAAACTGTCTTTAAGGGTGTAATGACTTTCTTTTCTTTTCTTTTTTTAAACCAGGAATTGAACTTGGATCTTGTGTATACTAGGCAAGTAGCCTTCTTCTCAACTAACTTGAGCAATTTCCAAGTCTTTTCATCAGGTTGTGTGTGTGTGTGTGTGTGTGTGTGTGTGTGTGTGTGTGTGTGTGTATGTGTGTGTGATGTAAATACATGCATGCATACAGGTACACACACTTGGACACACATGTGTGGAGGGCAGGGAAAGACTAATCTATCACTTTCTGTTGTAACCCACTGAGACAGAGTCTCTCACCTAAAGTGGAGTTTGTCATTTTGGCTCTATCAGCTAGACAGCAAACCCCAGCCACCATTTTCACAATGCCCCTGAGAGCATAGCTCTATGTAAGCACAAGGCCATGCATAGGACTTCTGTGATGCTGGGCATCTGAACTCATCTTCTCAGGCTTGAACAGCACTTTACCATGTAACTGTGTCCCCAGATTCTGTGCTCTGTATTCTAAGACACAGTCTCACCAAGCTACCCAAGTTAGCATTGCACTCACTACATAGCAGAAGTGGGTCTTGAATTGTGATCTTCCTGCCTCAGCCTTCCAGGGAGCTGAGATTGATAGCAAACCTGTGCTACCATTCCCTGCATATGCCAACATTGTCATTGTTTATTTCCTGGGCCTATGCAAATAAGTATTCAGTGAACACTATCAAGGCAAAGCATGTTGCTAGGGTTCAAATCTATTTCCATATTTCGTCATACTTTGTTGAGCTTTATCTCTGGCATTTCTTACTCTTCCAAGATTTAGTCACATATCCCTTCTCTCAAACCCTCTTCTCACTGCAGACTCAGAGGATGTATCCTGATAGCCAAATATTCACTTCTTAATAGATTTTTTAAAATGTTTGACTTAATTTTAAAAATAATAGAAAGTATACCACAATTAGCTCATATCTCATATTTAAGAAGACACTAATTGTCTTTAATTGTGTTCTCCAGAAAGAGAGTTTTGTATTTCTAGCTAGTGATTTATATTGTGAAGGAACTCAGGAGAAACATTGAATGAAGGAAGGCCAGGCAAATATGACAAAGAAATAAGTGAGAAAGAGTCATGGTGTCCTGGCCAGCCTAGCCTTAGCCTATGGAACTTTCTAGAAGAATGATCATACCACTGAGGTTTTCCCAATTGTGTTTATTTGTTTACTTATTTGTCCATCTGTCTATCATGTCTGTTTGTCTATCATCTAGCTATCAATTTATTTTTGGCCATAGTTGTGGCAAAAATATATAAGAGAAGCAACTTCAAGGAGCAAAGATTTCTTTGGGCTCATAGTTTCATGGGATATAGTCTCATGGGTCAGTCCCATGGCAGGGGTCTTTGTCTGTGGGGGCTGCATTGACTTGGGACATGGAGGAAGTTTCCAGTGTGCTCTTTCACACTCAGCAGGTGAAAAGGCAGAGAACTTGAGCCAGAACCAGAAGCAGCATCCATAAGGTCTGTCCACAGAACATCATATCTGCTAACTAGGTTCTGAAAACTGCCAAAACATCCCTAGCAGGTTGAATCCAAGATTAAATACAGAAGCCTATTTGGGACATTCTTTATCCAAAATGTAATCCTACTCATGAGTGAAGGGGCTATGCTGACAATACAGTCACATGATTTGGGCACTGGTTAGAATTACTGTGGCAGGTGATATGCATAAGCTTTTAAAAACTGAAGGTCTTTCTGGAAATTGGAAATGGAATGGAGGGCCTTGTGCATGCTCAGCAAGCTGCCTATCACTGAGATAAATACCCAAGTCCAAAGTCTTCTTTCACGGTGTCTTAGTTAGGGTTTCTATTCCTGTACAAACATTATGACAAAGAAGTGAGTTGGGGAGGAAAGAGTTTATTCAGCTTACTTCTACATGGCTGTAGATCACCAGAGGAAGTCAGGACTGGAACTCAAGCAGGTCAGGAAGCAGGAGCTGATGCAGAGGCCATAGAGAGATGTTCCTTGCTGGCCTGCTTCTCCTGGCTTGCTCAGCCCGCTCTCTTATAGAACTCAAGACTTCCAGCCCAGAGATGGCACCACCCCTTTGATCACTAATTGAGAAAATGCCCCACAGCTGGATCTCATGGAAGCATTTCTCCAACAGAAGTTCACTTCTCTGTGATAACTCCAGCCTGTGTCAAGTTAACACACAAAACTAGCCAGTACAATTGACCCCTTGTCAACTTGACACACAAACACATCACTATTAAGCCTCAACCCTTATGTTTTTATTTATTTCCAAGATTTAAAGTCTCACAGTCTTTACATATTAAAAGTTTAATTAATTTAAAATGTCTAATATCTTTTAAAATTTAAAGTCTCTTAATTGTGGGCTCAACTAAAATACATTCTTTTTTCAAGAGGGAGAAATATGAGGGCACAGTCACAATCAAAAGCAAAACCAGTGTCTGGGATCTAACTCACGATTTTCTGGGCTCTTCTAAGGGCTTTGGTCACTTTTCTAACTTTGCCCTTTGTAATACATATCTTGTCTTTTGGGCTCCAGATGTCTATATTCCACTATTGCTGCCGTCCTTGGTGGTCATTGTATGGTACTGGCATTCTCAAAACAATGCTGTAACCAGGCTTTACCAATAGCTCTTATAGACTGTTTTTATGGTGCCAAGCCTCAACTCTCTTGCATGACACCTTGAGTCCTGGGCCATCAATTACAAACTGAGACTGCACCTTTACCAATGGTCTTCCATGGCCTCTCACTGTGCCGAGCCTCAGCTGCTCTTCGTGACCCCTTTCATGCTGTCAAAATCAGTACCACTTGGGTGACTCTTATACATTACTAAGTCCTGCTGCAGCACAAGGTACAACCTTGGCTATCTCTGGAACACAACCTCTTTGTGCTCTCAGCAAACACTTCTCAGAAGATGTCACCTCAATGATTCTGGTCTCTTTTTAATCACTGTTAATTATTTAGCTCTAGCTAACCAGCATCAATAGTCCCAGTAATGTAAAGTTCTCTCTTTAGTAGTTCTGGTATCTTGTTATTTACAGCTGATACTTCAGCCCCAGCTAACCAGAACCACAGAATCTTCACAGTCAAAACAACATGGCCCTGATAAGAGTCTTTAATCTTCCCTTTGAAATTTCACAAGCCAGGCCTTCATCCTCTGCACTGTTTTCAGCATGATCTTTTAAGCTCTTACACAACATCTCATAGAGCTCTTGACAACCAATGGCTCTTTTAGCTCAAAGTTTTAAAGTCCTTTTACAATCTTCCCCAAAACATGGTCAGGTTGTCACAGGAATACCCCACTTCTGGTACCAATTTGTCTTAGTTAGGGTTTCTATTCCTGTACAAACATTATGACCAAGAAGCAAGTTGGGGAGGAAAGGGTTTATTCAGCTTACTTCTACATGGCTGTTGATCACCAGAGGAAGTCAGGACTAGAACTCAAGCAGGTCAGGAAGCAGGAGCTGACGCAGAGGCCATGGAGAGATGTTCCTTGCTAGCTTGCTTCTCCTGGCTTGCTCAGCCCGCTCTCTTATAGAACTCAAGACTTCCAGCCCAGAGATGGCACCACCCCTTTGATCACTAATTGAGAAAACACCCCACAGCTGGATCTCATGGAGGCATTTCTCCAACTGAAGTTCACTTCTCTGTGATAACTCCAGCCTGTGTCAAGTTGACACACAAAACTAGCCAGTACACACGGTTCAGTACAGATGTTAGCAGAGAGCAGCTAAATCTGCAGTTCCTGGGTTAGCTGCAGTTCCTGGGCTGGGAGAGAAATGGGACCAGGACTTGCAAACATCCATGCTCCAATAGCCAAGGAAGACACAGAGCTAGCCATCTCTAGGAGAAGCTTTGTTTCCAGCACCTTACAAGTTCCCAGAAACACTCATGGCTATGGGCTTGGTGCCAAGTGTTGCCTGGAAACATCTTGGTGACATTTCAGAGTTGAATCATTTATTATTTCTCTGAGGTTGAAAAAATAATAGGGTGGGAAGAGTTTGGGCAGTACAGTTCTGATACCTTCTCCCCACCTCCACTTTCATTTTGAACATGTTTAATTGGCGTGTTGTGTAATTAATTGCATGTCTATTGCAATATGGTGTTTACTTACAAAGCACTGTGGGCCATGTCAGTGATTAGCCGCTTTCTCTGACGTCTGTCTGAGTGCTAATTACAAGCAAACATGGTACACTCTCGCTGACAAAGACACAGGCAGCATGGCAGAGCTGCTTCTCAGCACATCCCTTTTGCCTGGATGGTGAACCTGGTTGGCTTTGCTAAAAGTGCTCATCTAGCAGCTCAAACAGGAGTTGCCAAGAATCAACAATAGCCCAAATTTCTAACAATAGTTCAATGGAATTGACATCTCAGGAGCAATTCCTAACCTGCCCCCCAACACAATGTGTTCCTGGCCCCAGAGATTGGAAAGAACCAGACAACCTGTGTCTAATAAATCACAGCCCTGGAAACTCCTTGCTTGCACACAGCCTCTGCCAAACAATTATGCAGCGAAATGTTCTAATTGTTCTCCGATTTTAATGTTAATACCCATTTCCATAATTCCTCTGGATCTTTATGACACTGTTTGACACTTGCCAATGAAGCAAATGAACTCAAAGGAGCATGCACAGATGGCTTGCGTTTTGCCTTAAACCTGTACATTTGGATAAGCTTTGCTTTCCTTTTGGTTTGGGTAGTTGTTCTCAGAGAGACTAACCATAGTGCCTGCCTCTTTTTAAATGTGGCTACCTTAAAACTAGCCCTTCCTAGTTGGGGAGAACATGCAGGGGTCAGAGCAGAATGTATTTTGCTGGGTCAGATGGAGTTCTCAGTTCAGTTCCTACTTCACTAGGCTCCTGGACCAGACCTCTTGCTGTAGAGGGATGGTGGCAGATATCCCTGTATTTCTGCTTGTGAGCTTGCAAATCTGGAAAGTCCCTCACTGTGTCTTTGTCTTTTGAATCTCTGACACTCTGAAATGGAGAAACATTGAATAAAACTATTGAATGATTTTCCTAGCCCTTCTGTAAACTTAGTCTATAGTGACTATCTGGAAATGAAAAGCCTAAGAGTTTAAGCAGTCACCAATGCTTTTATATTTGTCTTGTTCTTGCTTTTGTTTTATTTTTTTCCCCAAAACAGAGTTGCAACAAGGTGAACCATTTTAAGCTAAAACAGTATGGCCTGTTTGTCTTCAGTGTTGACAGATACACACACAAGCACAGTGGTTAAGTGGTAACAACTATCAGATAAACTGCCCAATTCATCTCTTTCCTCTCCTCTCCTGCTGACTGCAAGTAGGATAGCCTATGACTCAGCAGGCCAGCATTTCCTGTTCTCACTCTCCACAGACGTAGGTGAGTTTCTCAGAGCCAGTGAGTCCTCTCTGTCAAGAAGACATTCTACCAAGGAAATGTCAGGCTAGATCCCAAAGAGGGACTCAACCATAGTGGCATGGGTCACATCCCTGAGACTCACACAACTTGTAGTAATCAACACACACACTGTGACATGTATGGGAAACACATAAACACACACACACACACACACACACACACACACCCTAGTGTTTCCAATAGCCATATATATCCACAGCAACTCTTATCTGAAGTTCACCAAAGGGATGCTTGGGACTTAAGATGCTTTCCCTACAGCAAAGGGGAGGACTAGTTATAAATGTAGTTCTCTCTAGCTTCCAAACTCATGTTTGAAAACATGCATACTCCCTCTCAGGGTAAGTATTTAGGGATATATAGGTAGATTCTAGAAATGATTAAGAGATGAGGGTTCTGTAAACATGAGAAAGATTAAAGGTGCAATGTGTAGGGTATAGGGTGATCCTGCAGAAGAGGATATCATGAATGGACATTGGACACCAGGAGACTATACTAAACAGGAGAGCTTCTGGCAAGCATGTAGGCCACAGCCCCACAAGAGAAGGAAAAGAGGAGAGGGCTTTAGAAAATGATGCTTAGGAAGCATTGTGTGTTTGATGGCTTTGAGCAGCTCACATGTCTTTGGCAGCTCACACAGTCCTTAAAGAAATCCAATTGTCCAATGGCATGTACCTTGGAAATGGTGATGGGCAACCTAGAGTCCAGTGCTTCCCTGCCTAGAGTCTCCTCTGAGGTCTCTACGCCTTACACCACAAGGGAGTAGCCAGTGTTATTACTGAGAACAATCATCATCGGTCAACTTTAGGTTGGAGAAGAGGCCAAGAAGAGACAAAAGAAGTAATGACTAGGGACCTTTGTACTGGCTTCTATAGTTTATTAACTATATCAGGAGTGTCTGAACCTTGATATTGAGTGCTGGTTGTCAGTGCACCAGGAATCCTAGAACATTCATTTTGTGTGTGTGTGTATGTGTGTGTGTGTGTGTGTGTGTGTGTGTGTGTGTATGTGTGTGTGTGTGTGTGTGTTTAAGGGAACGTGAGGGCAAGAAACAGATTCATTTCCACAGTCCTAAGCTAAAACTAAAATATACAGCTTATATTCATGCCAATGGCAGTCCCTTAATGTGCCTGTAGACCCCAAGATACAGATGGATCGTGATGCTTTTATTTGCAGAAGTGTCCGACTCAACTGTGAAGAGAACATTCTCTTCAGTCCTATTTAAAGTCATAGTAACTAACAATCCAAAAGGCATTTGGTTCTGTGCAGAAAGATGCTTTCATTATTATGGGACTTATGTGTGTGGGGTGGGGGAGGGGATTATTATATCTACACTACATTCCTTTTGGCAAGTAATACATTTAATTAATCTACATGGATTTCTAGTACAACACAGTTGATTAGCATAGTAGACAGTGCCTTTTTAATATAACAAATCTACTGAGAAATATTTTTCGTTAATGACTTACATCATTTGGGGAAAGCCTGTCTTATAACGGATTTGTGCAAACAGCACTTCAGTTTTTGTGCACATGCTCAGAACCAGCAGGAAGTGGCATGGAGCCTTTAGATTTCTGGAATCCCTTTCTCAGACTCCTATAAGTTCTTTTCCTATGCAGTAGCTGGAGTTCTATATGAATGGTTGCAAAGTGGGAGGAACTTTCACTAGGATGGTGAGTCTTGTCTGTTTGATGGGCTTTAGCATCAATATGGAAGTAAACCTCTAGGCATCTCTATATGGAATTATATAGACTAGGTCAGTTGAGGTAAGAATGCCTACCCTAATTTGACAGCACTACTCTGTGGGTTGAGTTCCTAAATTAAATGAAAAGAAAAAAAAGCAAACTGAGTCCCAGCATTCATTGCTCTTTCCTTTGTGTTTGTAGTGACAATACAATCAACTGCCCCCATGTTTCTGCTCACTTGACTTTCTTGCCATGATGATGTGTATCTTCAAACTGTGAGCCAGCACAAACCCCTTCTTTCTAAGTTGCTTTTGTCAGGTATTTGAAATGACTAATACATTCACACACTTTTATAAGCCTTTAATGAAAGTGTGTGGTAGGCCATTGGAAGATAATGTGTTTATAATCAACATGTTATAATGAATGGTTCTTATAATGAATGAATTTTCACCCCTTTACAAACCTGGGTGCAAATTAAGCTTGCCACATTCTGCAGAAGTATATATGGATGAGTGAGTTTCTACTCTGATTACACATTTATACAGAATGACTCTATAGGTGTGTGTGTGTGTGTGTGTGTGTGTGTGTGTGTGTGTGTGTAAATAAAAGTTTACTACATAGCCTTGGCTGGTTTAGAACTTTCTGAAATGTAAACTATAAAGGTCTTGAACTCATAAAAACATGCCTATTTTTAATTTCTGAGTATGGGCATTAAAGGTGTTTGCCACCATTCCTAGCCTCCATGTAGTTTATTTTTTATCAATATTTTATTAATTTTGAGATTTCTATACATGGATACAATGAAATATAAGCATATCTACTCCCAATTTCTACCCTTCAACTCCCTCTATCCATCTCCAATATATGTTATGTGCATATCCTCCTTCCACAACTTCATTACTTTCTTTCTTTCTTTCTTTCTTTCTTTCTTTCTTTCTTTCTTTCTTTCTTTTCTTTTCTTTCTCTTTCTGTCCTTCTTTCCTCCTTCCTTCCTCACTCCATCCCTTTCTTCCTTTTTTCTCTTCTTCTTCCTCTTCATCCTTCTCCTCCTTCTTCTGCATAACCCACAAATTCCAGTTAAGTGCCATCAGTAAATGCACAGGTATGGTACAATCCACCGGAGCATGAGAAACCCGTCAGTGACCACACCCCCCATAAGGAAGACTCTTCTTCTCCTAGTAACTATCACTTCTCAATAGCTCCTCAGCTGGGGATGGGGCATTAAAGTCACCTTCAATATCTGTGCTGAAGTTTTAACTGACTTGATCTTATGCCAATTATCCATAGTTTCAGGAAATGCTTGGCAAATGTTTATAAAGGTTGAGGTACAATTTATATCTAAGAAACTACTCATCCCTAAATTTAACTAACTCACACACCTGTGTAAATATTTGCTTAAGAAGATCTTAAATTAGCTTCTGTCCTATCAGAAAGAGCCCTCGTTTCTCATCCTACTCAATCTCTAAAGAAAACATTAACCTAGTTAGTCTTCAACACCACAGATTTATTTTTCTAGTTTTAACATTTAAGTCGAATAGTATTCCATTGTGTATATGTATCACATTTTCATTTTCCATTTATCTGTTGAAGGACATTTACTTTATTTCCATTTCCTAGCTACTGGGAATAGACCAACAATGAAATAGCTCCAAATTTTCAAATGTAAGGGTGTAATCTGGAGTAACTGCAAAACACAAGAAAGTAAAAGGGGGCTATTGTAGGGCGGTCAATAAATGTAGGATGAACAACAGAGGAGCACAAGTGATCCAGATGGACAGGGAGATTAGGGGGATCCTCAACTCTAGGCTAAGAAATACAGAAGGAAAGATCATGGTAAAATAACATGAAGGTCATCTGAAAATGTCATAAGGAGACATACTATTAATTTTCTACCTAAACATACCTAGATTACAAGGAAGTCAGTGTATAAATATACATATACAAGTTAAATGAAAAGTTCCCATCTGGTGAACAATGATTTCCCCCAGAGCAATCTAACAAAAATCCAACATCAGGCAGCCTGAGAAGCCCTATTTTGAATTGTTGGTCAGAGCTGCCCAAGAAACTCCAGAACCATTATAGGCTATTGTCATTGTCCTTGGTTGTACAGTTACGTGCTGAAGACAGCATGTACTTCAGACACAGGGCCCAAAGTTGCCTGAGCTAGATCAAACCTGAAAGTCTCTTCCCTGAGAACATGCTACCTGAAGGTGTTATCCAGCCTCTCAGAGGAAGGGAGCAGCCAACTGTCCTACCTAACCATGATGCCTATGAACCAAACAGTGACCACCATGGCATGCTAACCGTAAGGGTGTAGTATATGACATGCATATCTTGGCAGTAACAAATGGGTCTCTAACTGAACTTTAGATCTGCTCAATAAGAGGATAATCATATTCAGTACTAGAAACCTAGCTGGCTATGCAAGTGACTAGAATCATAATTCCTAACTAGATGTAAATATTTGACTTTACATTCATAGATTAGATTACAAGAGCTAGAGCAATAGGGAAGTCACTTTGCTGTGAAATTTTGTCTCCTAGAACTCCTGAGGTTTCACCAATGTTTTAGGGTTTTACTGGTGTGAACAGACACCATAAGCAAGGCATCTCATATAGGGACAACATTTAGTTAGGGTTGACTTACAGGTTCAGAGATTCAGTCAATTATCAACAAGGCAGGAGCATGGCAGCATCCAGGTAGGTATGGCTGAGGAAATTCTGAGAGGTCTACATCTTCATCTGAAGGCTGCTACGAGAAGACTGACTTCCAGGCAGCTTAAAGCCCATGTCCACAGTGACACACCTACCCTAACAAGGCCACATCTACCCCAACAAGGCCATACCTCCTAACAGTACCACTCCCTTGGCCAAGCATATACAAACCATCACAACCAACATGGCTGCCTAAACTTCATCTGATCAAGGACAACACTGATAGACATAATAATGTGAGCATGGGAACGGTCATGAGACCTCAACTCTAGACAAAGAACTACAGACAACCAAGGAATCCTGGCTGCTGAAGAGACAGCCTTTATAAGGGAAAAGCAAACTAATAGTTGTCTGATACCAAATGGTCAACCTTGAAAATGTGGGTATGCATGTAACATTATATAGTCATCCCATCTTGTTGTCTACAAGAAAGTCATTTTATCTTTAAGAATAGGTACCATAATAGAGTGAGAGGATAGAAAAAGTATTTTAAGGAAATGTGACCAGGGAACAAACAGGTACAATCATCCTATAATCCAGAAGAATAAATTTCAAATTAAAATTAACCAGAAGAGATAAAGGACACTTTATCCCAATCAAAAAGGAAGAATTAACCAAGAGACAGTATGATCCTAAGTATATTTATACCAAACTCTGGTACTCCAAATTTCATAAGCTATGAACAACTATACTTTAAGACATAGATTAGCACTACTCAGAAATACTAAGTGGTTTCAATACTCCACATTACTCATTAGACAGATATCTGGATAAAAGAATAGGCAGAAAAAGATCAGGTGGCCATTTTTATCATCTAGGTTCATATCAATGAAACTGGTATCACTGGCCTATGCTGTATACTGAATCCTGTGCATGCCTTAGATTGTAAGTGTTGAAGCTTCAAGCCCTGCTGCAGGGGGATGTTATTTGGATTAGGGCTTTGAGAATGTTGGATTTAAACAAAGTCATGATGGGATTGGGTTGACACTTTAATAAAGAGGTACAGATAAAGTTCTTTTTCTCTTTCTCCCATTTTTTCTTATTGCTTCCTTCACTCTCACACACATACTTAGTCTTATTTATGCAATACTAAAATAAAATATCTTTAAGCAATTTTAGGCAGTATACAGAATTTGTGCTCTCATGAGTTTTGGCTCATTCTCTATAGTCTATATTATATGCAATTCCCTGGTTGTTGTTGTTGTTTCTTTTCTTTTTTTTATTCGCTTTACATCCTGATCACTGCTCCCTCTCCCAGCCACACCCTCTCCTTCTTCTCGAGAGGGTGGAGGCCTCCTTGGGTCTACTCCCCACCATGACATATCCTTTCCCATTGAGGCCAAACAAGGCAACCCAGCTAGAAGAACATATCCCACAGACAGGCAACAGCTTTTTGAATAACCCCCACCACTCCAGTTGTTGGGAGACCCACATGAAAGTCAAGCTGCACATATGTAGAAGATGCACAGAGGAACTAGGTCCAGCCTATGCATGCTTTTTTGTTGGTGGTTCAGTCTCTGAGATCCCCAAGAGTCCAGGTTAGTAGACTCTGTTCGTCTTCCTGTAGAGTTCCTATCCCCTTTAGGGCTCTTAATCCTTCCCCCACCACTTCCTTAAGAGTCCTCAGGCTCTATCCATTGTTTGGCTGGGGGTCTTTGCACCCCTCTGAGTTAGCTGTTAGGTGGAGTCTCTCAGAGGACATCCATGCTAAACTCTTGTCTGCAAATGTATTAGAGTATCATTAATAATGTCAGGGATTGGTCTTACCAAAAGGATGAGTCTCTAGTTTGGCTGGTTACTGCTTGGCTATTCCCTTAGTCTCTGCTCCATCCCCTGTACCTGCATTTCTTGTAGACAAGATAAATTTTGGGTCAAAAATTTTGTGGGTGGGTTGATGTCTCTAGAGCTTGCCTGGGTTCTTGCCTGGTTAGAAGAAGTAACCTATTCATGTTCTCTATCCCTAATGTTGAAATCATAGCTAAGGTTATCCCCATTAATTCTTGAACATCTCCCTTATTCCAGGTCTCTGCATATCCTTGATATGCTCCCCAATCCCACTCCCACCAGTTGCAGATTTCCATTTATATTCATGGCCATCTGTCCATCTTCACTGTCCCCCACCTTGCTTGATACTGAACATATCCATCCCTGTGTTCCATCCCTTCCTCTGCCTCCCACAACTATATTTTACTCTCTCTTCTAGGTAAGATTCAACCATCCTTGCTTGTATTGATGATGATGATGATGATGATGATGATGATGATGATGATGATGATG